>OY757938.1:66674304-66706804 GCA_963585895.1 Sepioteuthis lessoniana | reverse complement strand
TTCTTCATTTTCCGCTGAACAAAATCTTCACATCTTTGCTGAAAACAGTTTTATAAGTATCGAAAATCTCTTTTGGTCCAAGGAAAAGGAATGAAGCCACTTATCCTCCGATATGGGTTAAATAGTACCACTTTCGTTCTTCTAGAAGGATAGATTTGGCATTAAATATTCTACAAAGGTTGATATGCCATTAAACAAAGAAAGCAAACAAAATAAATGCGTGTCATTTACACAGCATAGATTACTTAGGCACAAAAATAAAAATTATGAAGCACCCACTGAGAAATGACATCACAAACTCTGTTAGTCTAGTTTGCTAAAATTCGAACCACGACGAATCACTGTCAAGACTAAATATTGCTAAGATTTGTTACAACATCGTATTGAGTACCATATAAGGATCGAACTTATGACTCGATAGTAATTGATCCACAAAACTCGCATGTTATTCTCTAAGCACACAGACCTCAGGTTGCTTATTTTGCCTAGTGTTACTTAAGTGGTTGCCCATCGGTGTTTGAATTCAGGGATCTAGCTAAAGAAAAAAAAAATAAGCAAAGCTTAGATTTGAAACAAAGCCGAAAGTATGGAACACCCAGTAAGGATCGAACTCAGTATTAATTAACAGTGGGTATGTAAGAATAGCTTGTTAACCATTACGACGCAATTAGACGTCTTAACAACGAATATGTTGAATCAAAATCATAATATGCAGTATATTTTCGTTAAATATCTTGTACATTGCTGTGTGTAATTTGTGTATATCATGAGTACACGTATGTATGTGTGTACTTTGCTGTGTATGCGTGTGCTGACGAGTGTGAATAACATCACCCTGAGTAACACTTCCGAGATTCCTGACTTTCTGTAAATTAATTAACCGAAATATTGACCTTTATTTAGACTTTAAAAAATACTGAAATGATGCACCTATTAAAAAAAACATGAATCAAAAAATAGTTAAAATTGGAATGGTAGACTCTTCACGACTAAAATATTCATACCATCCTGTCGACGAGGCTTAGAATATGCTGACTGTATCCCCTGCAGAGGAGTAAGACCCATCCAAAAGAACACTCTGTCGGTAAGACTGAATATGTTGACTGTATCCCCTGCAGAGGAGTAGGACCCCACCCAAAAGAACACTCTGTCGGTAAAACTTAGAATATGCTGACTGTATGTATCCTCTGCTTAGAGGTAAGACCCCACCCCAACCAAAAAATGTTTCTTAGGCATGATACTAAACTATATCTGATTGTGAGACTCTAGGTCTGGAAATCGGAAGAGTTTATAGCACCCCTTCATAGTCATTACTCCCAGGTCCACTCTGACTTAGAATGAGAGTACTCATTGGATCCCTATTATGGTTCAGATAGATCTGTTTATAAATTATCTATATTCAATTTGACCGTCAGTTAAATAATCTTAAGAAACAAATAGAAAAAAATGTTAATATGAACATAGAATGAACACGATTCCCTAACCTCTAGACATAAAATAATCCTAGACGGGTGGACGTATCATTAAAATCAGTCAATGAATCAGAAAATTTCGTAATATGAAACCACAACCCAGAAAAAAAAACGGCACCTTCTATCAATATTTTATTAGAGCAATACACTTTTATCCAATTGCAAACAACAAGTTCTACTTCAGCATCGGATGAAAAATAATAATAAAGATATTTCTTCATTTTGATACCAATTTCAATATTTTATCTGGTCTAAAAGTTGTTTTATAAGATTGAACTCCTTATTTATCGATCAAAATTTATGTATCTATTTATTAAATCCTACTCCCCCCTCCCCATCCTGTTAGCAGATGGAGAATACACCGATTGTACCTAAGTAGAGGAAAAACACCCCACCCCATTGAAAGCACCTGATTGCAGTCGATGGCAACCCGTTCTACCTAAGAACGGGATTCTGGTGGATGAGAGGTCCATGGCCCAGGTACTAAGAAGTCAGGTGACTGGCATCATTCCGCTTTCACTTTCACTTTAGGCTAGACGGGTGGATAGGCCCAATCTGATCAATCAGCTGATTATGTCACGCCCTAGCATCGATATAATTAATTCCTGACTCTGGCTGACTCTACTCCCGGCCTGATTATGGAGCAACTGAGAGACAGAACTAGAGGCCGACGACGAAAAATGTTTCATTTTCAGAAATTTTGGAAGAAAATTAAGTTAACTATTATCGAAATAACATTTTGACCCATACCTGAGGATTATAGAATCTGCTGCAAGTTAAATAGATAAGATATTTTTGTTTTGGACACTGATAAGTATTAAATAAAACAAAAGAAGTAGTTGAGATTTATGGAAAAAGATATGATATACATAATGTTGAAACAGAAACATTCACACTATTTACGAGTCCCACAGAACCCTTAATTCAATCCACCCCATGGATTGAATTAAGAGTACGGTTCAAATTTTCATTAAAGTTCTCAGGTTCAACCAACAGTACCTGAAGGACATCAGCCGAAATGCGTGTGACAATCAATCAACTCGGAAATATAGACAGATAAACCAAAACAATTTCTATTAACTGTACATATTTTTATTTTTAAGTAGAGGAATTAATATTGTGTCCTCTGGAAAGAGTATGGATGTTACTTGCGAGACACATTTAGGTTATTTGTGTAATATTTTGACCTTCGACCAGGCCCAAAAATGCTATTCCAAGGTCATGCACCGGAAAGAAGTGACACATTCCAATGGCCAGTAAGCGAAAGAGATCGTGTGGGCGGATTAAGGCTGATAATATGGGACAAGGTGAAAGTCCCACTGTGCCACTACAGAGTGATGCACCGGAAGAGAGTGACCTCTGAACTGCATGACAGTTATTTCCGCTTGATGACGATTAAACATTCGATTTTAAAGATCGAGTGGGCGTCGAACGATTATATAACTCAGTTGAGTTCGACGAGCCAGTGGAGTGGCAGCCAGTTGGAGGCGAAAGTGGTAGGGAAAGCCACACCCGACCGAGGGGGGCCTCGGGAGCCCCGATGGAGTTTGGGGTCCAGAGAAGATGCTGATAAGATGCAGTAAAGAAAGCCAGCATCCAGCAGAGTGGGCCCTGGGCCTCCGGTTGAGCAGCCCTTGAGAACAAGAAAGACACAACGTGACGGTCATAACAGTGGGGTCAAAATATTACAGTTATGTTCGATCTCCAACATCCTCTCACACGCAAACCTTGAACAACCCTTTCGAACCCTTACAAATAAAGTGAGAGGTACAAATATTTTGTTAAAGAAGTCTTCCTGCGTCTGTCTTTATTATTGTGTCGTTATGATGCTGTTGATGACGATATAATATTTGGCCGCGCAGTTACCATGACTACACAATATTAATTCCTCTACTTAAAAAATAAAAATACGTACATCTATTCCCTTGCCCCTGAGGTCATAATAATTACGCGGATGCGTATTTCTAAGCTTCTTGGGAAGACGTGGCCCTGGGGGGGGGGTGACCGTGTCCTCTGGAAAGAGAACGGATGTAACTTGTAAGACACATTTAGGTTATTTGGCCGCGCAATTACCATGGCTAGTTGATTTGGCGTCACTTGTGGGCGATATGAACTGGTGGCTCAGTTGTAGAGATTCGACACAGCATTCTGGTGTCACTGGTTCGGTCTTCAGTGGTGGAGATTAGGGTATACACTGCTGATGGTCGAAACAGCTGTTCAGTGTTCCCCTATATCGTTCGTAGGTGTTCGGCAGATTTTCTGGTCATGGTAATTCAATTTCTAATAACGTTCCAAAAACCTTTAAAGCAGTTTCATTGTCTGATTTGTGTATGTAATATTTGCAAAAGTTTTTGAAATCTATATTTACAAAGCTATGAGAGTACTTTCACTCCTCGATGAAAAAATGAAACTCAGAAATAAACATAAAAATTTTACTTTGATCAATAACACGCCTTTTCTTTTATTGTATGGAAAAGGATTAAATCAAAAATTACCTTTAACAAATTAGTATATTTTTATACTTCTTTTTTAATAAAAATGGATTTCATATTCAGTGCGTTGATTATCATTTCTTATAAATATATCCAGCTCTATACACGAAAACCACATTTATTTTATCAGAAAGAGATGTTTCTAGATTATCCAGATTGTCAAATATTTATGAACCTTCCTCACAAATTTTATAATCACAAGATGTACATTAGTGACCTAGCTTGACGTCAAAAGCATTAATATTTACATTTTGATTTAAAAGTAAAGATCTCTACTTAATATTCAGCCTTTCAGTGCACAGTTGGACATTTATAAAATAGGTGCCACTTGATCCTTGACAAGCTTTACTAAATTCTTTTTCTAGTGGATCAGTTGCAAATTTCCCAAGTAGCATATATTTATGGCTTGTAGCTAAAAGGTGTCGACATAACCTATCAATTCCATTACAAGTATACTGTATGGTATTAGGAGTGTGTTTAGATAATTGTTTCATACGATTACCTTGACTGTCAGCCATATTAAGAGCCATTTAACCAAACTCAATAAAATCAAGTCGGTTGTCATTTGAAGAAACGATTTCTGCTTTTTGAGGATCATTGAGTAATTTATCAATTTGAACAGTCTTAACATTTAGAATTTACTTAAAATACATGGTTATCGTAGTTAAATACTCAGTGATAAAACTACGTGGTGTATTCAATAAGTTTCCAGACCTTTCTTGTAGAGGCATTTAAAATTGTCGTAGACTCTTGAATATTCAGTATCTTTTTGCTATATATGTTATGAGATGACAGACCAATTTTTATTATTTCAGCTTCATATGAACAGCTACAGCAGCAATTGGAATACACCCTTCTAAAACCTGATTGTCACTGCTGGTAGATTTCAAAAATGCAATCTGGACGTGAGGACACTTTAGAAGAACGATATGCAATAGAATTCTCTTTTAAACTTGGAAAAAATGCCACGGAAACGTATGGAATGCTTCAGACTGTTTTTTGATTATCTTGCATGAATCAAGCATCAGTTTTTGAGTGGCATAAGAGATTCAAGGAAGGCAGCGAGTCTGTGAGGGATAGTCTGGGAGGAGTTAGGAATTCACTACTCCAGAGTTGATTGGCCCAAGGGGTAGGGTTAGGGTTAGGGTTACTATGTTGAGCTTTTAAGGGAGTTCAGGATGAGATTCCTTCAGAAGAGGCCAGCAAATCGGGTCAGTGGCATTTCAAGCAGGACAATACACCAGTCCACAACTCCATCCTTGTCACAGACTATTTAACCAACATAGGTATCAAGACAGTTCCTCAGCCTCCCTATAGTCCAGTTGTGACTTTTGGTTATTCTCTAAGCTCACCGGCAGTCGTTATGAGACAACTGAGGAGATGAAAGAGGCTGTGACGAAGGTCATTGACACGCCCACATAAGAGTACTTTGATGGGGCCTTCCAGAAGTTGTTGGAATGGTACAACAAGTGCATTGCAGCTGGAGGAGATTACTTTGAAGGGGACTAGAGTTTCCAGTGTGTAATATCAATAAAAGTGCCCATACGAAAAAAGTCTGGACACTTATTTAATGATCCTCGTAAGTCTTAACATTTAAAATTTTCCATCAAGTCAAAACATAAATGAAGATCATTGTCATCCACAATTATTCTCAACTGAGTTGAAAGTGCATTATATGTTGTCGTTTTTATATTCTATTTTCTTTTTTCTGAAAACACTCGGAAGCAAATAGAAAGTCGTTGTCTTTGGGCTTTGGAGCAAGGGAAATTTCAATGAGATCTGAAAGTTTAACTAGTCTTTCAGATTCCAAACGACATAACTTTAAATGTCCCTATTTTGTTAATCATTTTACTTCATTATCATGAAATATTAGTTCTTCTGTCCTTTTAAAACAACAAATAGCGAATATTTTTCAACTTATGAACATAATCCAAACAAAAATGTTTGATGTCTTCAGTTAGCCAAGTTTTTCAGGGAGTGTGGGATATTAGTTGTCTAAATTTCTGAGACGAAACTTGTTGATTTTTCAGCAGGACAAATAGCGTAACGGTTATGAGCGTTGGTTTTCTAAGCTTCTAAAGAGACAATCATCTGGAGGTTGCAGGTTCAATCCTGACTGCAGGCGAGTAACAATACAGGAATACTTAACACTTGTACCCGGTTAGAGGGTAACGGAATTAAAACAGGCGACCCCCGTCCCGTGGATTCAATAAAGGATGTAGTTCGAAGTTCCGTGAAGGTTCCCGAGTTCGACAAACATTTGAAGAATGCTGGAGGACATATCAGCCGAAAAGTTGTGGAAATAACAATAAAAATGAAGACAATAGTCCCAAAACCCTTAATGATAAAAAGTGTGGGATATTATTTTCAAAAAAGCTTGATTTATTCGTTTTTCATTACATATAATAGCTTTTACATCATCTGGTACAGAGGCGATGGCTTGAACTGTTAACTCAGGTTATTCAAATAAAAAGGCTGATGCTAATTTTGAAAGTGAAGTCAATCTTGTCAGAAATGTTGCATCCCAAGTAAGACATATTAACATTATATCTCGTAATTGTTTGAGCAAGCGGAAATGTTTACTATGATGTAATAACATTTTCTTTATAAGAACTTTATCATGAAGACTATAAAATAAAGACAGAGGTGCTCGTGGTGTAATGGTTATCGTCGTAGGAAATGGACACGGCGACACGAGTTCAAATCCTGGGTGAGACTGATTGCATTTCACATTTCACTAATACCCTTGGGAAAGGTATGAATCCAATTATTCTCCCTCCAGCTATGGGTAAATAGTAGGACAGACTGGGTTCTTCAGCCTTGGTAAGGCAACTCGTCTAGGAGAAGGAAAACTCTGAATTGAAACCTTTTAAACTCTGCTTAAAAATTGACCTTGTGTCATATCCTGCCCGAGCGGAGGGGTTGGTAAATATGGTAAAATACAGACAACAAAAAAGATCTTTCATTAAGTTTTGAAACTTTTAATTTCGTCCTTCTGAATGTTGCTAATGATGGTAATTAAAAATCCAATTTTAATCTATTATACAATGACGATGATGTTGCATAGTACTTAAAAGCAGTTATTTTTATATCTCTTCTGTATGAAAAGTGAGGATTCAAGATAACTTTCTTGTGATCAAGAACCATAGAATTTAAATACAGGATAATTTCATTCAATGTCCACTAAGTATCGCCTGTATTTATATGGTTTTTGGACAGGCTGCTAACACTTACCTCCATAATAAAAGGTTTGAAATTGCAAATTGCAAAGGTTTGAAATTGCAAGAGTAACTTTTGATAACTGAACAGTTAAAATATTTTCATCTAAAACTCCTACAACTGGACACAAAGTCTTTTTTGTTGTTTAGAACTTCTTTCAAATTTGTATAAATAATCTTTTCTAATTCTAAAAATTAACGTATCTCATCGTCAATCTGATTTCGAGCAATACTGGAAGTTTTTTTTTTCATATTCCTTTGAACAGTGTTAGTATTTGATTCTTTATCCTACCTGGCCATACAAATGGTGGATTTTTGGGGCGCATTTTCCATGAACTTCTATGGTATGGAAAGTTGAAGGCCTATGTAATTGACAAATTACTGTATTAATTGTAACATTCAAATTGGCATTTGGGAGAGATTTTCTACATTGCTCGCTCTCATCTTTGTGTTTTGGAAAACGATAAACTAATATATTATTCATCTCACACATAGTTTTGTCTCGTTGTCTTCTGTAATTTGTTTTGCAAGCAAAGATACAACACTTTCGGGAAACTAGGTAATATCTGAAATGATAGATTAAGCTTCTTAAGCACACAATTATTTCTTTTAATACTTCAATTTAGGAGAAACTTTTCAAGCCAAATGAATTATATATCTAATCCAAATTTTTACCCCCCCCATACCATACGAATAAGTCGAAAAAAGAAAATCTTGCGGGTTTCCTTAAAGTTTTTGAAATCATTTTTTGGCGGAGGATAAATCGGTATTCGATCATTTTGCTAATAAAGGTTTGCAAAATATTACATAACCTTTTAATTAATCTGGCTCTTTCCCAAAGTTCTGCTCCTCCAGCCAACTTCTCTTGATGCCTCTCAATTGAAAGAGATGATTAGGGTTTTTACTCGGTGATTTAATTCAAAAATGTAAAAAAAAAAAAAAAAACCTTAAAATTCTAAGAAACAAGAAGAGAAAGATTCCTAAACAGCATTTTTGTATAGCAAATTACAGACCCGTATTTACAAACAACATAAAAAATTATATAAGAACTCAAAATAAATTACGTAGATATTTTACTTTCTTACTTATTTAGTTATTTCAATTAAATAGGGTAAATGATATTCAAAATAGAAGAAACGTTTCTTTGAATTTCATAAGCCAACAACGTAGGACTAGCAAGCTCAAACGCAAACGGAAACTAGAATGTCACCTTACTGAAATCATAATCCAGTTCTGTCCCTTCTATTCATTTTAACTTGGCCTGTAATATAGAATATGCCATATTCCTGACCGAATTCTACCAATTGCTCTTATGGAAAATAAACACCAAACTTCTTTTCGCTTGTCGGCGCTAGAAGGCGGTGGTTTAGTTTCAGCATCAAGAGAAATTGTAAAGGAAAATTATTTCAACCAATATGTTAATCGTATTTACCAACCCCTCCGCTCGGGCAGGATATGACACAAGGTCAATTTTTAAGCGGAGTTTACCAGGTTTGAATTCAGAGTTTTACTTCTCCTAGACTAGTTGCCTCACCAAGGCTGAAGAACCTAGTCTGCCCTACTATTTACCCATAGCTGGAGGGAGAATTATTGGATTCATACCTTTCCCAAGGGTATTAGTGCTATGTGAAATGCAATCAATCTTGTCCAGGATTTGAACTCGTGTCGCCGTGTTCATTTCCTACGACGATAACCATTACACCACGGGCACCAATATGTTAATACGCAAGAAATCATATACATGAAAAACAAAGATTTGACATTAAATAGCCCACAAGGGTTGATATGCCATTAAAAAGGTAACCAACCAACCAACCAACAAACTCACCCCTCACCCATCTGTTTGTACAGATAGATATAAACTTTTAATTATAAACAAGACGACTCGTAAACCAGTTGGATTCGCGTTTTAACAGTGGTCCATGATGATACTGATGCTTCAATTTAGAAAAAAGTGAAGGATTCTAATTAACATTTCATAATTGACAGCTGTCCGTGATGATACCGATGCTTCTATTCAAGAAGGTGAGCCCATGTGTAGGAGTCCATAAGACAATTTCGTTTATGAGTTCGGGCTTACTTCTCCTGGAATGTCCAGCATGTCTAGTTCGTCATACTTGGATTTGTGAGATGGGAGGTAAGTGTCCATACAGCTATAGTTTTGTGAGATGCTTCTTCCAGGATTTGTTCAAAATAGCATGGAGCATCTTTTTATAGTCCCTATCTAGCTTTTTCTCTAAACGTTACGTTAGATGATGCAACCATACAGTAGTCTCAAGACGGCCACAGCTAGGAAGAAACCTTATTTTATTATAAGAGAGATGAGAGTTTTGTATGATCGATAACCAGTCATTAGCAGTTCATGCCTTCTCTATGCGTATGTTGGCGTCGCTTTCAGTAGATTATATGTACATATATATATATATATGTGTGTGTGTGTGTGTGTGTGTGTGTGTGTGTGTGTGTGTGTGTGTGTTATATATATATATATGTGGGGGGTGAATTTTAAAGATCTATTAATAGATAGATGTAAACAGTCATCGAGGTACGGGCACTTTTCAGTTTTTATATTTTTTTCTTCGATTTATTCTGTTTAGTTTTACAAATATTTTTTTAAACGAAGCATGACATTTCGCCTTCAACCAAATACAAATGAAAATGTATTTTAAACCTACATAGATATTAAATTCTTACTTAAAGAAATGTTTATTAATTTTATTTACTTTATATTGTTTTTGTTTTTTAGCTTTTTATTTTGCATTTTACTGGTTGTAGCTTGATTTTTTTTTTTATTTTACATGGTAAATATAGAAGGAAAGATAACAATAGCATTTCCGATGTCTTTGGGAGATGACAGACTAAGTAAATTTGCTCTCGAAATACTGTTGTAAATTCATCATGTGTTCGCTTTCAAGAGATTTTCAAGGATCCGGAAGTCTGTCAAACATATAAGTTAATTTCCTTTTTATGTTGTCTTTCTATTTTTCTTTATAACAATTCTTTTCTTACCATATTTTTTCTTTCATGTTTTTTTTTTCTTATCGTAGTTTGTCGATATTTTTTGTATCGTTCTTTTCTTTTCATTTTCATCCTTTTCTTTTCAAATTAAATATTTCTAACCGATATATTTAAAAGAATCAAATTTTTTCAAGGTATATATTTCATTCTCTCTCTCTCTGTCTCTCTCTCTGTCTCTCTCTCTCTGTTTTTATTAATATTTTTTAGTTTTGTAAGCATCGTTTTTCCATGCTCTCTCTCTGTCTCTCTCTCTGTCTCTCTCTCTCTGTTTTTATTAATATTTTTTAGTTTTGTAAGCATCGTTTTTCCATGCTCTCTCTCTCTCTCTTTCTCTCTCATCCTCTCTCTCTGTCTCTCTGTCTCTCTCTCTCTCTCTCTCTCTCTCTCTCTGTTTTTCTTTTCTTTTTTTTTCGTTTCGCATGTAGTTTTTTTCAACCCTCTCACTCTCTCTCTCATCTTTTTTTACTTTCCATCTTTCTTCATTTAAATATTCTTTTTTAATTTTTGCATTTCTTTCTTTCTTCATTTATTTTTCGTTTTATTTTTCATTCCAAATATTTTTTCTACAATTTTCTTTTTCTCCCCCCCCCACCATTTCACTCAGATTAACTTTTCTTGTTCCTTTTATGTAACTCACTTTTTTCTCTCTCTTTTTCTATTAGTTCTTTTCTTTCCTTTTTCCTTGTTTTCTTTTCTTCTTTTTCTTCCTTTATTTTGATTGTCTTCATTCTTTTCTTCTCTTTGTCTTCCAACTTCTTTTTTTCTTCTTTCTCTTCTTTTTTTTTCTTTTGTCGTTCTTTTTTTCCTTCTTTGTCTCTCTTCTTTTTTCCCTTTCTTCTTTTATTTTTGTTCTTTTATATTTCTTTCCTTGTTTTTCTTTTTCTTTTTCCTTATCTTCCCGCTTTCCTTATTTTCTTTTTTTTTTTTCCTTCTTGTCTCTCTTCTTTTTTCCCTCCCTTCTTTCTCTTTCTTCTTTTATTTTTGTTCTTTTATATTTCTTTTCTTGTTTTTCTTTTTCTTTTTTTAACTTCCCTCTTTCCTTATCTTCTTTTTTTCCTACTTTATTTTCGTTTTTTTTTCCTTCATTGTCTTCATCCTTCCTTTTTTCTTTCCTGATTTCTTTGTTTCCTTTTTTTTTTTTCCTTCGTTGTTTCCCACTTTCTTTTTCCTTCATTACTTTCTCTCTCTTCTTTTTTTCTTTATTTTCTATCTTTATCTTCTTACAATCAGATTCCCCATTTTTTCTCTTTTATTCTGACGTTTCTTTTCTTTCTTTAACACAGCATTTTATCCTAATTATGAAAACTGCATTTTCTTTTCAAAAATTACCCAAAGCAAAACAACGTATAATTGTGAAAAGAAAACTGCTACGACCTTCTAAGAGCAGAAACCTTATAAGATGCGCCAACGACGTTTCTTACTAAGCAATACTCTTATCAGTCAATAAGATTTGGCATCTGTCTTTTTGTGCAGAATAAATATTTTGTTAACCACGTGATTCAACATAAGATCAAGGGTTTGTTTTCATTTTCGACAGATCAAGACTTTAGACAAACACGAGCAATGGTCGACAGAAATCTTTCTAGAACACATAGTAAAGTAAAGTTAGCGACCATAGTCGAGGGTGACCCGAAGGCTCCCTTTTCGACAGCTACTACACCAAGGTGTAGGGGAGGGCGCTACTCCATTCCCAGGATTGCTCCACTTTACCCTTGAACCGTACCTTATAATGCTGAGTG
Organism: Sepioteuthis lessoniana; assembly: GCA_963585895.1. Taxonomy (NCBI): domain Eukaryota; kingdom Metazoa; phylum Mollusca; class Cephalopoda; order Myopsida; family Loliginidae; genus Sepioteuthis; species Sepioteuthis lessoniana. The sequence continues at coordinate 66,694,865 of OY757938.1, read as the reverse complement.
TTAAGCAAGGTGGTATCAAGTACCATTTTTAAAGTCTTTGGTATGACTCGACCTGGGATTGAACCCAGGTCTCCCGGGCCATTGGCGAACACTCTAACCGCTGGGCCAATGTCCCGGTTAAAGAACACATAGACAATTTTTACTCAGTCGAAAATTGTTTCACATCTTTCATCTTATTATTTCTGCTACGTTGAATGTTTTTGTCGGTACGGTCAGATAAAAATTCGTTTCTTCTTCCTACAGTATTGATATTGTTTGAAAAAATCCTGAAAGACAAAAACGGAATTAAAGGATTTTTACCGTATGTCAACCCGTCTAATTTTATTTTATGTCAAGCCGTTAAGGAATCGCGTTCATTATACATTTATATTTTCATTTTCTGTGTAGTCACTTCTTAAGAGCTTTCTATACACAGAATTCTGATATCAAGTGTCCCTATCTAATGCAAATATTTTGCACACAGTTGTATGGTTTCAAGTGCCCCTATCTAATATAAATAATTTGCACTTAGTTCTATGGTTTCAAGTATTCCCATCTAATACAAATAATTTGCACACAGTTGAATGGTTTCAAGTATTTCTTTCTAATACAAATAATTTGCACTCAGTTCTATGGTTTCAAGTATTCTTATCTAATACAAATAATTTGCACACAGTTCTATGATATCAAGTATTCCTATCTAATACAAATAATTTGCACACAGTTCTATGATCTCAAGTATTCCTATCTAATACAAATAATTTGCACACAGTTCTATGGTTTCAAGTATTCCTTTCTAATACAAATAATTTGCACTCAGTTCTTTGGTTTCAAGTATTCTTATCTAATACAAATAATTTGCACACAGTTCTATGGTTTCAGTATTCCTATCTAATACAAATAATTTGCGCACAGTCCAATGATATCAAGTATTCCTATCTAATACAAATAATTTGCACACAGTTCTATGGTTTCAAGTATTTCTTTCTAATACAAATAATTTGCACTCAGTTCTATGGTTTCAAGTATTCTTATCTAATACAAATAATTTGCACACAGTTCTATGATATCAAGTATTCCTATCTAATACAAATAATTTGCACACAGTTCTATGATCTCAAGTATTCCTATCTAAGACAAATAATTTGCACACAGTTCTTTGGTTTCAAGTATTCCTTTCTAATACAAATAATTTGCACACAGTTCTATGGTTTCAAGTACTCATATCTAATACAAATAATTTGCACACAGTTCTATGGTTTCAGTATTCCTATCTAATACAAATAATTTGCGCACAGTCCAATGATATCAAGTATTCCTATCTAATACAAATAATTTGCACACAGTTCTATGGTTTCAAGTATTTCTTTCTAATACAAATAATTTGCACTCAGTTCTATGGTTTCAAGTATTCTTATCTAATACAAATAATTTGCACACAGTTCTATGATATCAAGTATTCCTATCTAATACAAATAATTTGCACACAGTTCTATGATCTCAAGTATTCCTATCTAATACAAATAATTTGCACACAGTTCTATGGTTTCAAGTATTCTTTTCTAATACAAATAATTTGCACACAGTTCTATGGTTTCAAGTACTCCTATCTAATACAAATAATTTGCACACAGTTCTATGGTTTCAGTATTCCTATCTAATACAAATAATTTGCGCACAGTCCAATGATATCAAGTATTCCTATCTAATACAAATAATTATGTTGCTCCAAGTTAATATTATTATCTAATAAAAATCATTTGTTTACACATAGTAATAAAGTTTCAAGTAACTAATAATAGTCGTAGGTAAACAATTAGAGTTTTAAGTAACTATTCTTAATACAAATTATTTACCGTTATATATTATAGTATCCAATATTCCTATCTAATACCAATAATTCATACAAATTTATATGATTTCAAGTATTCTTATCTAATACTAATAATCATATGATTTCAAGTATTCCTATCTAATACTAATAATCATATAGTTTCAAGTATTCCTATTTGATAATAATAATTATATGATTTCAAGTAATTATTTCTATTTAACAATAGTTATTTGTTTTCACACAGTGACATGGTATCAAGTAACTAAAAAAAATGATAATATTGATGATAATAGTCATCTAATGTACATAGAGGACATCAAATTGTTTGCAAAAAATGAAAAAGGATTGGAGACCCTAATACAAATAATAAGAATTTACAGTCAATATATAGGGATGGAATTTGACATGGAAAAATTGCAATATAATGGCCGAGGGATCTCGTTTTATTATATAAAACGAGTTCCCTCGGCCATTATATTACAATTATTCCCTGTCAATTTCTTGCCTTTCGGTTTAGCTAGTCTGAGAACCTTCCGCTTTCCATGTCAAATTCTTACCTTTCGGTTTAGTTAGGCTGAGAACCTTTCGCTTAGCGCATAGGTTAGTCAGGTGCAACATGAGCGCAGGTGTTCACGCGCGTGCGAGGAGGATGTGTCATTCAGAGATGTCGAAATAAAAATCCCAGTTGGCGAAAGTTACCGGGGGATTTGAATGGCGTCATGTACCGGAAGCGTGCGCGGAAGATTTGGGGGATTTGAGAAAAGTCAGTGAGTTGAGTTTTTGCGCCCGAAGAAGACGGTTGACTTTCGAGGCTCGCCGAGATCAGACCAGTAGTTTGCGGCAGGGTGCTCCGCGTGGTGGTGGTGGGGGGGGTCAGATGGAAAAGTCAACACAGAAAGATTGTGTATCACTCTCCATATGTCAAATTACCTTTAACTCAAAGATAATAAAAAGTTTCGTACCTGAACTAAGAAGTCGTAAGTGTTTTTTTTGTGTTTCGGGATTCCTATGTTATCTATATATGAGTTGTGAACATTCTATGTACATTTCACATATCCGTATCATGGGTATGTTACAAAATGTCCGCTGCTAATAATGAGAAGCGGAAAAAAGACTAATAACGGAGGAAATAGAACTACCAAATGAAAAAAAAATCAGACCGCTCGGAGAAAAGGAAATCTACAAGTACTTATACCAATCTATTGGGATAATGGTTAGTGTGTTCACCAAAGATCCGGGAAACCAGGTTAAATCCCAAGTCGAGTCATACCGAAGAATCATACCGGATGCCTCCTTGCTTAATACTCAGAATTATAAGAGATGGATCAAGGGTAAGTGGAGCAATCCAGGAAAAGGAGGTGTGCCCTATCCTACACCTCAGTGTAGTAGCTATTGAAAAGGGAGGCTTCGAGCTGCCTTCGACTAAGGTCGGCCAACTTACAAGAACTTGGGAATATTGGAAGCAGACACCAACGAACAAGTAGAGATGAAAGAAATTTTTTTTTAAAAAGAGTATCTCAGACGAACGAGAAAACTTCTCGAATCCAAACTCGACAGTAGGAGTCTCATCAAACGGATAAACACTGGAGTTGTTCCCCTTGTAAGATGCTCTACACCATTCTTAAAATGGACGAAGGAAGAATTTCAACAACTGGACCAGATGGCAAGAAAACTAATAACGAGGCATAAGGCCTTAATTATTAAAAATGACATAGACAAATTATACGTCAAGAAAAGATGGTGGAAGAGGACTCGCCATCATTGAATATAGCGTGGATGCATTAATTCAAGGACTCGTAGACTACATAATAAAGGGCAAAGAAAGTATAATTACAGCGATTAGAAACAGCAGAGACAGCATAATGATCAACAGAAAAACATCAGGAAACAGAAATGATAAGAAACACAAATTTATTTATATCTTAAGCGACAAACTAACGAAATCTCTCACGAAAAGACGAGGACATGGATAAGAAAGGGAAACATTAAGAGAGAAACTGAGTTTCTTCTAATAGCAACATTAAACAACGCCATAAGGACCAACTATATTAAAGTGGTAGGTGAACTTGTCAACTAGTTTCAGGGAGCTACCGCCTTGTGTGGAAATGTCGCCTGTTTGATTAAAGCACATGTATTCCGTTTTGTGTGCATTGACATGGAGGCCAATGCCTGCGGCGGCTCGTTCCAGACTATGCAGCAGTGTTTCGGCTTGGGCGGGTGAATTTGCCAAAAGCGCTATGTCATCGGCGTAGTCGGCGTCGGCAAATGTTTTGTGGGGTACCTTCTGCTTCTTTTCTTTGTCAGCTCGAGACCGTTTTCTTTGATTTTATCAATCGGTGTTCTAAGCACGTAGTCTAGACAGAGGATAAAGAGGTATTGGGCTAGTGTGTCTCCTGCTACAATGTCGAAGTAGTCTGTGTCTCCATCCGGAGAACGTACTTTCACGTTGGTGTTTCTATAGAGAATCATTATGGCGGCGACGGTCTCTTTTGGTATGCCGTATGCTAGAAGAATTTGTTCCATCTTCCCTCAGTGAATGGAATCAACGGTATTGGTAAAGTCGACAAATGTTCACCTACCTATGAAGCAGTGTCTCATCAACCGAAAAAGACATCGATACGCGACTAAAAAAGGCATTGACAGCTACCGATAGGTCATATGGAAGTCAGACCTGACCGATAAAAGGAAACACAGTTTCTTCCAAGCAGCGGTCGTGTCGATAATGCTATATGGATGCACTACATGGGCGCTAACTAAACAGATGGAGAAAAAGCTTGACGGCAACTACACAAGAATGCTGCAGGTAATATTGAACAAGTCCTAGAGGCAACACCAAACAAAGCCCCAAATGTACGGCCACCTACCTCCCATCTCGAAAACTAGACGATCCAGACATGCAGGACATTGCTGGAGAAGCAGGGACGAGCTCATAAGTGATGTTCCCCTATAGGCCCCCTCACATGGTCGAGCAAAAGCAGGACGACCAGCTCGAACGTACATACAGCAGCTCTGTGAGGGTACGGGATGTAGCCCTGGGGACCTTCCAGAAGCAATGAACGATAGGCAGGAGTAGCGAGAGAGCATCAGGGATATCCGTGCAGGTGGCACGACATAATGATGATGATATTAAAATGAAAATAGATAAGACGCAGCAGAATAGCTAGTGTAGAGTATGTGATGGTAGAGACGAAATAATTAATCACATAATAAGCGAATACAAGAAGCTATCACAAAAAGGATCTAAGTATTGACACGACTGGATGGGAAAGGTGATTCACCAGGATATGTGAAAGAAATTGAAATCTGATCATACTACCAAATGATATATGCCCAAACTTGATTCCGTCAGAGATAATGAGATGCACAAAGTTCTCTGGAATTTTCAGATACAAAGAAAAGACCAAATCTTGTGATAGTTAACAAAAAAAAGTGAACCTACCGTATAGTAGACTTTGAAAATCAAAGAAAACGACAGAAGAGACAAGTACTAAGACCTTCCTAGAGAACTAAAAAGACGTGAAACATGAAGGTGACGGGGATATTAATTGTAATTGGGGTGTTTGGTACGATCCCCAAAGGCTTGAAACCCAGTCGGCTGTGGCTGTAGATTACACCGACTGCTTCTCTTCAGAAGGATAAGACGAGTTTCCTAGATATGATATCAAACCATCTGATGACAAGGCTCCAACTTTGTAGATATGGGAAATGTGGAGTACCCCTTCATTGTCATTGCTTCCAGGTCCAAACTGACCAAGAAGGGTAGCACTTGATAAGGGTCCAATCTATGGGTCCAATAGAACAAACTATGTGTGCAAACAAATGACTAATGTTAAATTATAACTGTTATAAAGATACTTGAAACAATTTAACTGTGGGCAAAAACAACTCAAACTCATTTAAGAATGTTACGAGGATCATTAAATAAGTTTCCAGAGTTTTTTTCGTATGGGCACTTTTATTCATCGTACACACATGAAACTCTAGTCCCCTTCGAAGTAATCTCCTCCAGCTGCAATGCACTTGTTCTACCGTTCCAACATCTTCTGGAAGGCCCCAGGGAAGTCCTTTGTGTGAGCGTTTCAATGACCTTCGTCACAGCCTCTTTCATCTCCTCAGTTGTCTCATAACGACAGCCTCTGGGCTTTGGGAATAGCCAAAAGTCAAAGGGAGCAAGGTATAGACTATAGGGACGGTGAGGAACTGTGTTGATGCCCATCTAGGTCAAATAGTCTTTGACAAGGATGCTGTAGTGGACTGGTGCATTGTCCTGGTGGAAATGCACCTGACCCAATTTGAAGAGTGCTGGCCTCTTCCCACTCAATCTCTTCTTGAACTCCCTTAAAACCTCAACATAGTAACCCTCACCCTTTGGCCAATCAACTGTGGTGTATTGACTTCCTTACTTCTTCCACACCTCTTATCATCCCTCAGTGATTCCCTGCCTTCCTTGAATCTCTTATGCCACTCAAAAACTGATGCTTGATTCATGCAGGATAGCCAAAAAGCAGTCTGAAGCATTCCATACATTTCAGTAGCATTTTTTCCAAGTTTAAAACAGAATTTTATTGCATATCGTTCTTCTAAAGTGTCCTGGCGTCCAGATTGCATTTTTGAAATTCACCAGCTGTGGCAATTAGGCTTTAGTAGGGTGTATTCCAATTGTTGCTGTAACTGTTCATTTGAACCTGAAATCATAAAAATTGGTCTGTCATCTCATAAGATATATAGCAATAACACACTGAATTTTCAAGTTTTCGACAATTCTAAATGCCTGTACAAAAAAGTCAGGAAACTTATTGAAGGCACCACGTATCTACAAAATGTGTTTATAAATCATATATTTTTTTATATATCTATCAACAGTATTCGGTATTAAATAACTTACAATGGCTGATATGCCATCATCATCATCATCATCATGTCGTGCCGCCAGCACGGATATCCCTGACCCTTTCTCGCCACTCCTACCAATTGTTCATCGCTTCTGGCAGGTCCTCTGGACTACATCCCGTATCCTCACAGAGCTGCTGTATGTACGTTCGAGCCGATCTCCCTGCCCTTGCTTGGCCATGTGAGGGGGTCCATAGGAGAACATCACTTATGAGCTCGTCCCGCTTCTCCAGCAGTGTCCTGCATGTCTGGTTCATCTAACTTTGATAGTTTTCGTGATGGTTGCTTTGTGGGGTGTTGCCTCCAGGACTTGTTCAAAATTGCTCGCAGCATTCTTGTGTAGTTACCATCAAGCTTTTTCTCCATCCGTTTAGTCAGCGTCCATGTTGGGCATCCATATAGTTGGCGATGTAGTCGAGGGTGACCCAAAGGCTCCTTTTTCAGTAGCTACGACACCGAGGTGTAGAAAAGGGCGCTACTCCTTTCCCTGGATTGCTCCACTTTTACCCTTGATACGTACCTTATATGTGTTAAGCAAGGAGGTATCAAGTACCAATTTTAAAGTCTTTGGTATGACACGACCTGGGATTGAACCCAGGTCTCCCGGACCATTAGCGGACACTCTACCCACAAGGCCAATAGCAGTACCAAAATGCTGATATTCCATAAAACCATCTTAAAACAAACTCAATGGTTTAGTGAGCGGATTGAAAATCGGAAGACGAGCCGAGGCCATCCAAACAAGAGGATTGTTGAGGTAATCAGAATACTGAGAAAAGTTCTGGAGACTTGAGGAGACTTATTTTCATTCAAACTCCTGTGAAATACAATCAGGTAATGTGAAAATTCGCAAGGGGTAATGTTTTTAACCTAAATAATTTAGTCACATGATATCAAGTATTCTTATCTAATACTAATAATTTTAAGCAGATATATTTGACCCTAACAGGCACTACCACTCCAGATCAGAGTCGACATGGGAATAATGATCATGAACAGGTACTTCACTTTACCCAATCCACGGAACTGAACACTTGAAAACGAATTCCTGAAATTAATAAATTAATCGTATTTTTATTTCAATTGCCAGTGAAAATTTTACAAATGTTGAGAAGTAAAATGATCCACTATTTCATCCTTCTGCTTTTCTCGTACATACTTCTTGTATCTTTCCTATTCTCTCCCTTATCCTTGCATTCCTCAACTTTCCATCTTGATTTTATACAGATTACGATTAGTTTCATATGCGAAAAAGAAAAAAAGCAATACACAGATATTTTCTGCAACATCCTCTCTGTTATCATTCTTTTCCTCTACGTCTACAAAAAGAATTGAAAATATAGCATTTCTATGTTTGCCCATCCCTACTTGGCTTTCATTCATTCACTTATTGTCTCTTACCTGTCTCTCAATGTTTGTTGTTTTTGTTTGTTGATTTTTTTCTTTAATTTCATTTTCATCCTTCTATTTTCTGTCTCAGTTTCTCTCTGTGAGTGCGTCTGTGTATGTGTGCGTCTCCCTCCCCCCTATCTCCCTCTCTCTCTCTCTATATATATATATATATATATATATATACGATAGTTTGCTATATGTATAGATAGAGCGTGCCCAATATCGATGATTAAGTTTGGTCCGATAATTGTATAGTCGAAAAACTGACTGTCACAGAGCACCATTGACTCGGTGCCTACGCTATCTTAATTCATATATATATATATATAGATATGTGTGTGTGTGTGTGATCATGCATAATTTAGTAGCATAAATTTTTAAATCAAAATTTCTTTAATGACATTTTTACTCTTATATTATACCTTGATTAAAGGCACATTGTATACGCTTTTAAATTTATATAGTCATCCACAGACAGACTGTTTCGTTCTATCAAAACTCTTCAGTGTGGCTAGACACGCAGGACGCTCGAAGCCGGGATCGAAACCCGTCCAACTTACATTAGACTGTGTTTCAGACCACTCGACCACCAGGCAGACCACGTTGTCTAAGGGAATTTTAAGGTATTTTTATTTTTAGAAACAACAGCAGCAGCCTTTGTTTACATTTTTTATACCCTATCGGCTACCAGAGTGCTCAATTCTTTCGATATATATAAGGACATAACGAGTAAATGAATTAATAAATAGCAAAATTAATACAGTTTAACAACGTAAATAACAAGACAGTATAAAACTAGACCTCACTTCCTAATATATATATACATATATATATATATATGTATATATATACGAGGATCATTATATAAGTTTCCAGACTTTTTCGTTTGGGCACTTTTATTGATAGTACACACATGAGACTCTAATACCCTTCGAAGTAATCTCCTCCGGCTGCAATACACTTGTTGTACCGTTCCAACATCTGGAAGACCCCAGGGAAGTCCTCGTGTGTAAGCGTGTCAATGACCTTCGTCAGAGCCTCTTTCATCTCCTCAATTGTCTCATAACGACAGCCTCTGAGCTTAGGAAATAGCCAAAAGTCACAGGGAGCAAGGTCTTGACTATAGGGACGGTGAGGAACCATGTTGATGCCCATCTAGGTCAAATAGTCTGTGACAAGGATGGAGTTGTGGACTGGTGCTTTGTCTTGGTGGAAATGCCACTGACCCGATTTGAAGAGTGCTGGTCTCTTCCGACGACGGAATCTCTTCCTGAACTCCCTTAAAACCTCAACATAGTAACCCTAACCCTAACCCTTTGGCCAATCAACTCTGGTATATTGACTTCCTTACTCCTCCCACACCTCTCATCATCCCTCACAGACTCCCTGGCTTCCTTGAATCTCTTATGCCACTCAAAAACTGATGCTCGATTCATGCAAGATGGTCAAAAAGCAATCTGAAGCATTCCATACATTTCTGTGGCATTTTTCAAAGTTTAAAACAGAATTTTATTGCATATCGTTCTTCTAAAGTGTCCTGACGTCCAGATTGCATTTTTGAAATTCACCAGCTATGACAATGAGGCTTTAGTAGGGTGTATTCCAATTGCTGCTGTAGCTGTTCATTTGAACCTGAAAAATTAGAAATTAGTCAGTCATCTCATAAGATGTATAGCAATAACATACTGAATTTTCAAGAGTCTACACCAATTTTAAATGTCCGCACAAAAAAGTCTGGAAACTTATTGAAGGCATTATATATATATATAAATATGTGTGTGTGTGTGTGTGTGCGAATAGGGTTGTTATGGAACCAACGAGAGAAAACTAAATATTTTGTAATAAAGAAGGTTCGCAAATTTTTAGGGTTTTTATTGGGGGGGGGGTCTTTTCAACGCTACACGTGTTTCCGATTTAATAATCTTCTTTAGGCTTTAATGAATTTTTAAGAATTTTTTTAAAGAAAAAAGCTTCTAAGGAAGATTCTCACTCGGGAGAAACTTCTCTCTGGCTTTTTAAAAAGTTTTTTTTTGGCTTTGAAAAACTTTTTCCTAAGTCCGTATATATAGAGTGGGGTTTATTTTCCCCACTTCTTCCTCTTTGAGAGTGGGTGTTCTTTCCTTTGATGTTATCTGGTATGCTTAGATATCTTCAAGGGGAGATGAGGCAGTTACTAGGTGTTTTGATTAAGGTTGTTGTCTAGACAGTATGTGTGGGTATTCATCTGTGTTTTTTTATTAATTGTTTTGTTTTGTTGGTTTGCGATATACTTATTTTTTATCAATATGGGACTTGGGGACTTGTGTATATACGTCTCCTATTTGTGGTGTATGAGTGTGTGTGTGTGAGTGTGTGTTCTATTTTTGTTTGTGTGTTTGTATGTGTATAGTATTAGATTAACTGCAATACACACCAACGCACAAAAGTGAGCCAATACATGAGCAACCACACACACACAGCCACACACAAACTGGTTTAACTGTCAAACGCACACACAAATATAAAAAAAAACCAAATGCCCACCCAAAAAACGACCGACAATTAAATACAATCGAAAACCCAAACCCATACAAAGAAAATAATATCTATAACAGAAATAAATACAACCATTCAAATTACCTAACAATTCACTACTCCAAAATAAAAAGACACTTTTTAGAAAACATTGGTCGAATCAGACGACCAGTATAAATAATGTCAAACCAAAAACAATAAACCTATCAACTCACCAACTAGACAGAGATCAAATCGACTTCCTAAAATTTGGCCAAAAATTCTGCCCCCATCCCATAAGCAATCTGGAGGAACTAAAAAGGAACCCCAAAGAATTCGAACGCAAGTTTAAATTAAAAGGAAAATTCCAGAATAACAATAATACAGATGATTCCCTATTAAAAAATAAAACCAAACTCTTCCCAGAAAGGAGTAATAGCGATGTGAACATTTTTCGAGAAACTCTGGAACAGCAACTCGCAGGGAAAAACAAACACATACGACAACTTTTCACAAAAATAAACAAAAAAAAAACGCTCTAAAATTATACTGGAAACCGAAAATCCTAAAGGAAGCCGACAGAGGAAGCACAGTAGTCATCTTAGATAAAACATACTACAAGTTAAAAATCCAGGAAATACTAAATTATGAAACCATCTTAAAAGCAATCGATGCAAGTATAGACAAAAATATGAAATCAAAAACAACAAAACTCTGCACAGCACACAAGGAGATACAAAAAAGAAAAGGACATTATAACAACTTCAACCCAAGAAGCAGTAACCTCTCCAAACAACCAAAAGTTCATAAATCGAAGGAAATCAAAACGGTTATCAAACACAAAAATCAGAATATACGAAAATCCCTAACCCCAGTGACTTCCAATTTATACCTATAGTAACAAGACAAACATTCCCTACCAACAGAATTAGCAAATTGATAGACACCCTACCGTAATACAATGGCCGAGGTATTTCGTTTTATGCCCTTGGGTTTAGTTAGGCTGAGAAACTTTCGGCTCAGGTTACTTAGGTGTAAAATTAACATAGGTGTTTACGCGCGTGCGCGGAGCGAACGTGTCACTCAGAGATGTCACAATAGCCCGAGATGGGAAACGGGGTTACAGAGTGCGAATGACCTCACGCAACGGAAGCGTGCGGAGGATTTTGGGAATTTGAAGAAAGTTAGTAGAGTTGAGATTAGACTCCGGACGAGAAGGGTTGACTTTCGCTTGCTCACAGAGGCCTTGAGCAACTGTCGCACGAGATGGGGGGGGCAGATGAAAAGGCAAGAATAGAAAGATTGTGCCTCTCTCTCTCCTTATGTCGAAGAACCTTTAAACTCAAAGGTAATAAAAAGTTTTGTTCCTGAACAAAGAAGTCGTAAGTGTTTTTCGTGTTTCGAGATTCCTATGTTCTATCTTTAAGGACATTCGATGTACGTTTCACACATCACCATATCATGGCTATGGTACCCTACTACAACCACTCCTACAAAGGATAAATGGCTAAATTAGATGCGATATCCAATTCTTAAACTACATACCACAAAAAAAACTGATTTTGACACACTCATGGTCACATGTGATATCACCAGTTTATATAATAACATCCTCAACGAAATGGGAAGAACGTCATCTCAGTTCGGATCGAAAAACACCCAGAAATACTGCACTCAAGGTTAAACAAAACATTTATCACGGATGAAATAGAACTAATTCTAAATAATAATTCCTTCCAATTCAACAACAAAAACTACACCCAAATACTAGGAATTGTCATGGAAAATAAAATGGCGCTAACTTACACCACGCTAACCCTCGCATATCTAAAAGAACACCGCTATGATAGCATAGGACAGAATAAATTTCATCAGATCATGGAAGAGATACCTGGATGATTGTTCATATTCTGGATATTCTCATGGGGTGATATCAATGAAATGCATAACCAACTACAAAACCTACACCCTAAAATAAAATTCACTATGGAACACAATTCTACCGTTCCTAGACATCCTCATCAAAAATTTATATGGCAAAATCCGCACAGATATCTACTACAAAGCCACAGACAACCAACAATATCAACACTTTAAGAACCATCACCCCCAAAACTGCATAAAATCCATCCCTTACACACTTGAATGCAGATTATGCACCATAGTCACAAAAACTTACAACAAATCCGCCAAAAGGAACAGCATAAAATCCTCCTCCAGAGAGACTACACAACTAATCAACAAAGGATTACAATTAACAGAGGAAATACCATTATAACAACTACAAACCCCTTAAACACAACAGCGAACGATACCTAGCATATGTCTCCTCATCATACAGTCAAAACAATCCAGAACAGTTTACAGAAATACAAAACCTACTCGAAAGCGATTATAGAATTAATAACATACTAAGCACAAAAAATATAATTGAAAGTGAAAGACAACAAAAAAACCTCAAATATAAACTAACGTCATCTAATTTTAAAGAACACACACCACAGAGGGTCTCAAAATTCAAAAACAAAAAATGAGAAGTATACAATATAATTATAGAAGGGAGATCCTATACTTTCTAAAAGCCTACACAATATTCAAAATAAATCGAGACCTCGACTACTCCTGCAAAAATATAGATTATGTAATAGAATGCACAAACTACAAACAAATTTACATCGGATGCACAACATTATTAAATAAAAGGATTGCATTATACAAAAGCAACTTCAAATTTGCTAACAACATTAGTAAATAAGAGGATAGAATTGCACAAAAGCAACATCAAATTTGCTTACAACAGAAACACTCATGTATCAAAACATTTATAAGAATGTTGTAACGGTAATTTCAGAATGCTTATTATACCATTCTTCTAATTATACCATTCTTCTAATTAAAGAAAAACACTTCATAGATAAATACAAGCACTTACTTAACAAACCTTAACCACCCGCGCGCGCGTGCGCACTTACACGGGCACAAAAATGGTTCTTGATGCTTCTTTGCTTAACACTCAGCATTATAAGGTACGTAACAAGGGTAATGTCGAGTAATCAAGGGAGAGGAGTTGCACCCCACTTACGCCTTCGACTACGGTCACCAACTTTACTTATATATATATATATATATAGAGAGAGAGAGAGAGAAAGAGAAAGAGAGAACGATGCATACACACACATAAACAACAAGACCGAAGAGCAGCAGGACTACATATACGCAAGATAAAACCAACATAACTATACACGCACGTACACACACACCACAAATAGGAGAAATACACACACAAGTCCCCAAGACTCATCTTGATAAAAAAAAAAAGTATATCGCAAACCAACAAAACAATTAATAAAAAACACACACAGATGAATACCCACAACAACCTAAATTATAACACCTAGTAACCACCTCATCTCCCCTAGAAGATATCTAAGTATCACTTTATTACATCAAAGAAAAGGACACCCATTCTCACAGAGATAGGAGAGGGGAAATAAACCCCACTCAGTATATATGGACTCAGGAAAAAGTTTTTCAAAGCCAGAAAAAAACTTTTTTAAAAAGCCAGAGAAAAAGTTTTTTGTTCAATAAAGAATTTTTCTTAGAAACTTTTTTCTTTAAAAAAAATTCTTAAAAATTCATTTAAGCCTGAAGAAGTTTATTTAAGCGGAAACACGTGTAGCGTTGAAAAATTTTCAAAAGAAATTAAAAAAAACAAAATTCAAACTATTCTACGAACCTTCTTTATATATATATATATATATATATATATAGTCTCATATTCCCTGTTTTATTTATTAATTCATTTATTTATCTATTTATTTATTTTATTTTCCTTAAAATAATTCATATGGATATTGTCAAAATGTTTTTGATCTAATTATTTTGACAAAACTTCTGATAATTATAAACATCAGGAAAACATAGGATAATGTGCGTATTCAATTTGTTATACTACATTCAAACTAGTCAGATCCATCTTTTGTTACGATGATGTTCCACACAGGGTGAAATGAAATCGAAATTCTACAGCCCAATAACTGTATCCCTCAGTTCATAAATGCATTCAAAATCCAAATTCTCAAACTGAAAAGAGATCTGATTCAAATTAGGGTTTATTAATATTCTATTATTATAAGTTCGAGAAACTAAAGCAATTTTTTCAATTGAATATGCGTATTGATTATTTTTGGTTTAGTTTGATTTATGGCATTGTGGGTTATTTAATGCCAAATCCTCTTTACACGTATATATTGAATATATACGAAGATCATTAAATAGGTTTCCAGACTTTTTTCGTATGGGCACTTTTATTGATAGTACACACATGAAACTCTAGTCCCCTTCGAAGTAATCTCCTCCTGCTGCAATGCACTTGTTCTACCGTTCCAACAACTTCTGGAAGGCCCCACCGAAGGCCTCTTGTGTGAGTGTGTCAATGACTTTCGTCACAGTCTCTTTCATCTATTCAATTGTCTCATAACGACAACCTCTGAGCTTAGGGAATAACTAAAAGTCACAGGGAGCAAGGTCTCGACTATAGGGAGGCTAAGGAACTGTGTTGATGCCCATCAAGGTCAAATAGTCTGTGACAAGGATGGACTGATGCATTGTCCTGGTGGAAATGCCACTGACCCGATTTGAAGAGTGCTGGCTTCTTCCTTAGGAATCTCTTCCTGAACTCCCTTAAAACCCCAACATAGTAACCCTAACCCTAACCCATTGGCCAATCAGCTCTGGTGTATTGACTTCCTTACGCCTCCCACACCTCTCATCATCCCTCACAAACTCCCTGGCTTCCTTGAATCTCAATTGCTGCTGTAGCTGTTCATTTAAACCTGAAATCATAAAAATTAGTCAGTCATCTCATAAGATGTATAGCAATAACATACCGAATTTTCAAGAGTCTACAACAATTTTGAATGCCTGTACAAAAAGTCTGGAAACTTATTGAAGGCACCACGTATGACTTGGTTTGGTTGTGTTGAGTTTTATGGCATATCAACCATCATGGGTTATCTAATGCTAAATCTTCTTTATACATATATATTGAATAGATATGATTGGGTTGGGTTGGGTTTTATGGCATATATGATTTGGTTTGGTTTGGTTTTATGGCATATCAACCACTCTAGGTTATTTAATGCCAAATCTTCTTTATACGTATATATTAAATATGTATGATTTGGTTTGGTTTTTTGGCATATCAACTATTGTTAGTTATTTCATGCCAAATATATTTTTACATGTAAATAGTTCTATTTCAAACAATTTAGTCGAGCATAAGAACAGTTTTGTTTACGCACAGTTAAATGTAAAAACAATTCTATTTCAAATAATTCAGTTGAGCATAAGTACACTACTTAGTTATATTTCAGAGGATGATTGAACGTAACATCATTTACTTCGTGCCACGCTGCCAGAACGGATCTCCCTGACCCTCTATTGCCACCCTCCTCTGTCGTTCATCGCTCCCGAAAGGTCTTCAAGGTTATATCCTATATCGGCACAGAGCTGTTGTCTATAGGTTCTAGCTGATCGTCCTGTCTTTGCTCGTCCATGTGAAGGTTCCACGGGATGATGTCACTTATGAGTTCGAACCCACTTCTCTAGCAGTGTCTCGCATGTCTGGTTCGTCTAATAAGTAAAGTTGGCGACCTTAATCGTGGGTGACCCGATGGCTCCTTTTTCAATAGCTACCACGCCGATTTGTAGGGGAGGGCGCAACTACCATTCCCTGGATTGCTCCACTTTACCCTTGATCCTTACCTTATAATGCTGAGTGTTAAGCAAGGTGGTATCAAGAACCAATTATTTGAATTTTGGGATGACTCGACCTGGGATTGAACCCTAATCTCCCGGACCATTAGCGAACATTCTACTCATTAGGACAATGGCTCGGTCTTACGATACTTTAACATTATTTCTAATAACACAATATCAAATAAAAAAATTATAACAAAACAATACACGGTGTCCGTTAATCTTTATACATTTTTTTTACGTACGACTAACTCAATTTTATCATTTTTAAAGATAATTTTTATATCGATATTTCAAACCATATATTGCTTTTTATATATTCCCGCAAATCTATAATATATATTTACCAACCCCTCCGCTCGGGCAGGATATGACACAACGTCAGTTTTTTTAAGCGGGGTTTAACAGGTTTGAATTCAGAGTTTTCCTTCTCCTAGACTGGTTGCCTCACCGCAAATCTATAATAAAGTTTGGATATATAGAATAAGATTTTCAAATAAATCAATAGTCTGTGAATAAATTTACGGTAGAAATTTTAAATGAATTATAATTATTAACAATTATATCGTATTCTTTTTTAAAATAAATCTCAAGGATATCCCTTTCTTAGTTTTAGTGATAGTGCTGGCTGTTAGGAAGAGAGAGGATGTGGGGTAATTAAAAGATAGGAATGTGGTAAGATTAAAAGACGGAGAAATGAAAATAACACTTGGCACTTTCTGTGTCAATAAAAAGGTAAGATAAGTTAGGAGAGATGTGTATATTGAAAATAAAAATAATAAAATGAAAAAAAAAAGATGGTAAAAAAGACAGGGGACATATAGGGTGTATGAGACATCAAAACAGCAGAATCTTATTTTAAAGAAATCGTTTCACAGACTATAGTCCCAAAAATATGGATATATAACACTGAGACTTATTCTTCAAAAATTCTGATTCCCCCATTTTTTTTTAAAAACTAAAATCTTTATATATATATATATATATATATATATATATATAAAAATTTTTGAATACTTCTATACACTCACACACAAACACATATATAGATATAACTTTTTAACATCCCCTCCAACACACACACGCACATATATATATATATATATATATATATATATATATATATATATATATATATATATATATATATATATATATATATATGCATTAAATATGAAAACTTATCACAAACATTTTCCTACAAGTTTCACGAATTTCGTTGTCGGGTAGGTAGGGCAGCAAAATTAATGGAAAATAATTATTCTTCCCACTTAAATATTTTTGCGGTTAGAAATATTTGTCACTAGAGCCAAATAATTCAAACACACCCGACTTCTTCATACACTCTTTCTCTTCTCTCTCTCTCTCTCTATCTATCTATCTATCTATCTAGATAGATAGATAGATAGATAGATAGATTCTCACACTGTTGGAAAGGGTAACTGATTCGAGCACAGAAGTGTCTGGGATTGCAGATACTACACTCTGATCTTAAGCAGGAAGATGTAACAGTTGTGTTGGGGGTGGTGTTCTTTTTTGGGGGGGTGAGGAGGATTGCTATCACTTAAGTACGTATTTTACAGACTTGTGGCTAAAGGAAAAAAATCACTGAGGTAGTTGCAATATTTCCAACCGGGCTAAACACAAATAAAATCAAGGTTTCTGAATTGTAATCTTCAAGGCAGGCAGTTGATTTCCATATGACAGTGCTGGCACGCGCGTGCACTAACACACACACACACACACACACACACACACTCACGCACATAAGCAATTACAAACACACCAATACAGACACATGCACTCACACACACAAACACACACAAGCACACAACAACTAACACAAGCACATACATACACAAACACATACAAATACACACACGCGCACACACACACACACACACACACACATATACCAGCACAAACATTTACACACGTAAACATACACACACAAACACAAACGAACACAAACACAAGCACCCACTTACACACACATAAATACAAACAAGCACACACAAGTACGAACACACGCACTCACCAACAAACACAAACATAGAAACACTAACACACACACGCACATACACAAAAGCGCACTTAGTATAACGATTATGGTGGCAGGAAGTGGAATTATTCAGTTCCTCGACGAAGCTCTTTGTGTTTCACGTCCTGCTAACCAAACCCTTAACTCTAACCCCCAACTCATGCTTTTAGAAAAGGCATGAATCCACATGTTCCTTCCCTTGCAATGGGAAAATACTAGGGTAGACAGAGGTAGATTTATCCGACTTCCCACCAAATCAAATCAGACATGAAGTCATTTTATAATCATGGGATGCACACACGAATTGTAGCCGTCAGAAAAATATTTGATCTCTTTTTGGGGCGCCTCAGGTTGTTAGATACCCATGATATGGATATGTGAAACGTACATAGAATGTTCATAACATATATACATAGAACATAGGAATCTCGAAACACAAAACCACTTACGACTTCTTAGTTCAAGTACGAAACTTTTTATTACCTTTGAGTTAAAAGATTTTTCGACATAAGGAGAGAGAGGCACAATCTTTCTATGCTGGCTTTTCTATCTGCCCCAAAACACGTGCGACACCCGCCACAAGGCCACTGGCCTGGCTTCGGCGAGCAAGCGAAAGTCAACTTTCTTCTTCCGAGCCAGGAACTCAACTCCCTGACTTTTTTCAAATCCCCCAAAAACCTCCGCGCACGTTTCCGGTGCATGACGTCATTCACATCCCCTGGTCCTGGGATTTTTATTTTGACAACTCTGAATGACACGTCCGCTCCGCGTGCGCGTGTGAACACATGCGCTCATGTTTGTACCTAACTAACCGATGCACTGAGCCGAAAGGTTCTCAGCCTAACTAAACCCAAAGGCAAGATATATAAAACGAAATCCCTCGGACATTATAATACAAGGTGCCAAGCCATAAACCAAACTCTGTTAAGTAGGTGTTGCTTGGGGAGAAAGCCCCCTGGTTTCAGAAGATCAGTTTACTGGTATAAATTGAAATAGTAGGGCAGACGGAGTTCTTTAGCCATGGTTAGGCAAAATGAAAGGGGAAATTCTGAATTCAAACCAGTATTGACTCAATTCGAATATTAGTTTGAACAAAATTTCAATACTTTCTGTTGACGACACAAATAATGGATGAACTCGTCTTAACCAATTGTGTATTCAGAATATTTTAGCATGTCAGGATTATAAGCTTCATCACATATTAGAATATAAAAAATATATCACGTATATATATACTAACCCACCCCTCTACACGGGAAGGATGTGACGCAAGGTCAGTTTTTAGTCAGAGTTTAACAGATTTGAATTAAGACTTTTCCTTTTCTCAAATCGATTGCTCTACCAAGGTTAAAGAGCTCATTCTGCCCTACTATTTACTCGAAACTGGAAAGAGATTACTTGGATTCATATCTTTCACAGGGGTATTAGCTTTCCTTCTCTTATACTGGTTGCCATACCAAGGCTAAACAGCCCAGTCTGCTCTATTATGTACTCGTAGCTGGAGGGAAATTAGTTGGATTCATATCTTTCCAAAGGGTATTAGTGCTTTGTGAAATGCAAACAGCCTCGTCTATGATTTGAACTCGAGTCTCCGTGTCTTTTTCCTACGACAGTAACCATAACACGTATGCATGTTCAAGATAAATATTATATCAATACTGTATAAGAACTGAATATGATATATTTATGGTCAAGTATTTAGTAGACCATTTTGCATACCTCGTTGGCTATATCTCATCTACTGAAAACGAGTTCAATAAACGTATAGAAAAGATGAATTGCTACTGACTGGTTATCGACTAGGTTATCTCCGATAAAATAAAATGGATATTCTTCCAAGCTGCAGCTGATTAAGTACTATTGTATGGCTGCACCACGCAACGATGCATTTAGGGGAAATTAAATGGGACTTACATGAAGGCGCTGAATGGAACAAATCCTGGAAGCAGCACCCTACAAAACAGCAACTGTGCAGTCAATTATATCCCATCTCTCAAACCATCCAAGTAAGACAAACAAACTGTTCTGGACACACTGTTGAAAAAACAGGGACGAACTCATGGACAAAGTTTTTCTGTGAACTCCCACTCATGGACACACTAGTGTTGGTCGACCTGCAAAAACTTATATTTATCAGATCTGTGGAGACGCTAAATACCGTCAAAAGAAACT
>OY757938.1:66666804-66669304 GCA_963585895.1 Sepioteuthis lessoniana | reverse complement strand
CTGTACGGCCACCTGCCCCCTATCACGAAAACTATTCAAGTTAGACGAACCAGACATGCAGGACACTGCTGGAGAAGCAGAGATGAACTCATAAGAGATGTACTCTTATGGATCCCCACACATGGCCGCGCAAAAGCAGGACGACCAGCTCGAACGTACATTCAGCAGCTATGTGAGGATACAGGATGTTGTCCTGAAGACCTACCTAGGGCGATGAACGATAGGGAGGAGTGGCGAGAGAGGGTCAGGGATATCCGTGCTACCAGCGCGATATGATGATGATGATGATATTAATTGTATAAAAAAATTCCTGTTCCTGATTATTAAATTTTTCCCTTCGTTGATTTTCTATTACTCCTTTCAGAATTTGATTTTGAATGTTATATATCCCTAATCACGAAAAAAAAAGTTTACTTTTTTGTATAAGCTTAAGCTCACTCATAATGCCTCTCTAGATGTAGCCCTAAAGACCTGCCGGAAGCGATGAACGATAGGGAGGAGTGGCGAGAGAGGGTCAGGGATATCGGTGCAGGTGGTACGACGTCATAAGATGAACATCTATCAATATCAAAAAAGCATGGAGTGAAAGATTCACTTGTAATTAGACAATATGGTCCTGATTTCGGAAGTTCCGTACTGTGGGGATACCAATCTTGAAAATCAAGAGTTAAGGACATCCATTCGCTATCTTAAAACATTTGTTGAATAAAACCCATTAATTTCTCTCACAATGGGTGTCAGTATTTCAACAAAACTGACAAAATGAAGAAACACGATAAATGGATTCCACATGAACTCAGTGAAATTCAAAGAATTCGTTTTGAAGGGTCTTCGAGGATGATTCTGCAGAACTCAAACTACCCATTTCTTGATCGAAGAGTGACTAAAAATGAATCCTTTATGACATTTGTAAACGATCAGCTCAATAGCTTGATCATGACGAAGCACCTAAACACTTAAAAGAAAAATTGCATGAACCGAAGATAATGGTGACTGTCTATTGGACTGCCATTGGCGTTGTCCATTACTGCTTTCTGGAATCGACAGAGAGCATTACTGCCAGCAACTGAATGAAATACATGTTCAATAAGGCAAAATGCGATCGGCATTGGTCATTCGATGTAATCCAATTTTTCTATATGACAACGCTCGGCCACATGTTGCCAAATTGACCCTGCAGATGACTAGGGAGACGAGACTTGGCCACACCCACCAAATTGTTATAATCTCTCGCCTACCGACAACCATTACTTTAGCATCCGGACACTTTTTTCGCTAAAAAATATACCGTTCCAAAGAAATAAAAATTGAATTTAAAGATTTCGTAGCATCAAAACCTTTTAAGTTTTCCCATACAGCTATAAATAACCTTAATAATCGAAGGCAGAAATACGGAGATTATATTTTGACTGAAGCAGCGTCGCATCAACCTAAAAGAACATCGACACGAGGTTAACGAAGGCATGGACAGCTATCAATAGGCTATCGATTATATGGAAATCAGACCTAACCGATAAAATGAAACGCAGTTTCTTCCTGGCAGCGGTCGTGTCGATACTGCTATATGGGTGCACTACATGGACTCAAACGGCTGGAGAAGAAGCTTGACGGCAATTACACAAGAATGCTGCGAGCAATCTTGAACAAGTCCTGGCGACAACACCCCACAAGACACCAACTGTACGGCCACCTGCCTCCTATCACGAAAACTATTCAAGTTAGACGAACCAGACATGCAGGACACTGCTGGAGAAGCAGGGACGAGCTCATAAGTGATGTACTCTTATGGATCCCCACACATGGTCGAGCAAAAGCAGGACGACTAGCACGAACATACATTCAGCAACTATGTGAGGATACGGGATGTAGACCAGAAGACCTGCCAGAGGCGATGAACGATAGGGAAAAGTGGCGAGAGAGGGTCAGGAATATCCGTGCTACCAGCACGACATGATGAGGATGAGGATGAAAACACTGTTTAAATTAATTTATCCAAGAATAAAAAATTATTCTAAAATCGAACAGTATTTTTCGAACTATTTCATAGATTTATTTGAAAAATTTTAGCATTGAATAGAAATACTTGAAACCTTGACAGTATTCAGATTATTTGTATTAAAAAAATTGCTATTTGAATCTATATTTTCTCGCAATAAATTAATTGTATTTGATAGGAATACTTGAAACTATATAACTATGCTCAATTAGTATAAAGAATACTTACCTGGCATTATAATTGCTTACTTGAAGTATAATAAAAGTATCGCAATTGAAATTGTATTTACAAAGACAGAAATGAACAACAAATAAAACATTCATATTCTTCATAATGATTCCCTGGTAATTCACCACTTATTTTGGCAATTTTTGTGAAGAGCAAATAGAAATGTTATATACATAGTTTATTTTTTAAAACTTGAAAAAAGGACTTTTAGCAAGACGAACATTTATTACAGTCAACAGGACGAGGGAAAAAGAACTGAAAAATAGAAAATATATT
>OY757938.1:66644304-66661804 GCA_963585895.1 Sepioteuthis lessoniana | reverse complement strand
ATTTACAAACTTTTCCTCCACACACAAACACACACACACACACACACACACACACACATATATATATATATATATATATATATATTTCAAAATAAAAACCAGTCACATTAGGATTATAAATTTATTTCCATCTGTTATGGGTATTGATATGAATCAATTACACCAAATGATATACCTGTTGTATAGCCATGATACAACTATATAAATATACGGATACGTGAAATGTCATGTGCATAAAAATCCCGAAGAACACTGACGACTTTCTTTAGTTCAGGTACGAAACTTTTATTACCTTCTTCAAATTTAGGTTTTTCTACACGAGGAGAGAGAGACACAATTTCTACTATGCTAACTGTTCCATCTGACCCAACAATGCGCGGGCATCCCGTAGTCCATAGCTGGAATGGCCTCGCCCAGATCCAAAAGTTAACTCGTTTCGTCCAGCCTCAAATCTCAACTAACTGCTTTTTTTTCAAAAATCACCCAAAATCCTCAACCTATCGCTTCCGGGCATGACGTCATTCACATCCCTGGTCACATTTCCTATCAGGGGTTTTTATTATGACATCTGTGATTGTTACATCCTCTCCGCGCGAGCGTGAACACCTGCACTCAATGTGTGCCCCTACCCGTGCACTAAGCCGAACAGTTCTAAGCCTAACCAAACCGAAAGATAAGATATAACCATCAAAAAATGATAATATAAAATAAATCCTTCCGTAATTATATAACATACCCAGACCCAGAAAAATTATTAAATCAGCGATGTGAATTAATAGCTAGATGTAGACATAGGAATAAATTTAAACTATAGACAAATTATCATAGATAATGTTTAAATAAAAAAAACATAAGATTAAATTGAGATTTGAGGTGTAATGAATAAAATAAGATAAAATAAAAAGACGAGAAGAAACCACGTGATGTGCACGTACTTTTCAATGGAAGGGTAACTGAATTAATAGGTACGAATATAAATTTTGAATTTAAAATTTTAATTTTAAATTTTGAACTTGATTTAAGATAAGAATTACTGTATCCTTATGTAAGGTTATTAAGGAATGTTGTACTTCCCTAAATTAGAATTAAATATGGAGTTTTAAGTTGAAATGTATTTAGAATTCAAAAATTTAAGAAAATTAATTTACTATAATTCCAACCGGTAATAAAAAGCTAAAAACCGGAAGTGGGCGAAATGGGGAGGAAACTCTTCACCCCTCTTCTACCCCTTCCCACCCTTCCATCCTGTGTCTATTCTGAATTATTTTATCCATTAGATCTGAAGAAGTCCTGTTATTTTTGGTATTATTAATTCATATCAATACCCATAACAGGATGGAAATAAATTTATAATCCTAATATGACCGGTTTTTGTTTTTCTTAAAGAAATTATTGCTCTATGATGTCAGTTACATTGAGCTCTTTACCAGGAAAATTTTAATGTTCATAGTTGAATGATTTTTTTGTCCTAACGGAATTATTCCCGACTCTGGTTTAACTGGACTGAATAATATACATATATATATATATATATATAAGTCCTGGGGGTAACACCCCACAAAGCAGCAGCTGTACGGCCACCTACCTCCCATCACGAAAACTATCAAAATTAGACGAACCAGACATGCAGGACACTGCTGGAGAAGCAGGGACGAGCTCATAAGTGATGTACAGGACGACCAGCTCGAACATACATACAGTAGCTCTGTGAGGATACGGGATATAGTCCTGAAGACCAGCCAGAGGCGATGAATGATAGGGAGAAATGGCGAGAGAGGGTCAGGGATATCCATGCTAGCCGCACGACATGATGATGATGATACCACGTTCGGCAATAAATCCGTGTCTCTCTAAAGTAAAAGAGGCCGGTGTTTAAACTAAAAGAAAAGCCACCATTTTGGATACTGGTTTTCAAGGTTTATATCTATTTACTCGAAATACAACAAAAGTCAGTTTTTAAGCAGATTATAAAATTTCATTTTACCCAATTATTAATCAATGACTATAAGATGCTGAAAGATTTACCGTAAATTGTACCGCACAAGTCGACTTTTTAAGCCTGAAAAAGTTTTTTTACGAAACTAAGTGTCAATTTACACAGTAGGGCTAAAATCCAAACATTTATAAAAAAAAAAAAAAAAATGGTCAACCAGTGGTATACACCACTTACCCAAAGTCCAATCCTGCTATACTGGCTCCTATTGAGTATCTTTTTTTTAATTCATGAAAAACGTTTTTAAAACGATTTGTTTATTCCAATATATACAGACAGACAAAACCGAGACAGACAGACAATTCATGATAGTGATGTACTCCCTACATAATGGACTCCCACTCCTTCATAAATACACGTCAACGGGGAGTTCACCTGAGTTGATCCAAACCCTCGTGACACAATCACATGAGACATTGCTAGCGTAGTGGACAATAGTCGTTACCCGACTGAAGTCTCAGTAAACTACTCTCTAACCCAGTTCACTTGTATCTTGTTTCTGTTACTTGAATATATGTTTTTCTATCTACCTATTTGTGTTCCCCGTATCTTTCTTTTGCCAGTATCACAAAAAATAGCATCCCCTCTGAATCAACAGTGTTGGTTGACAGTCAGTTTCTCGCCTATGGTATCATCAGACCATCCTTCACTATTCGAACTTTCATCTACACATGCTTCATCCCTGGTATTGATCACTTTCAATTCATAACTATAGCAAACTAAATGATTAATATATATATATATATATATATATATATATATATATATATATATATATATAAGAACACCCCTACCAATTTTTTACAAAAAATGTTATTTTCTTCCAAACCAAAGATACCGAAGTTTTATTATTTCTTGCAGACAATTGGACAATTAAAATGGATGTTATTACGAAAAAGAAGTACATCTTTTGTACAATTTTATTTTGGTTTCATCTTGGTGAGAAACTAATAGTCATCAAACAACGGTGACTCTCTGTCTACGCTTTTCTAATTTGAATATATTTGCTCAATCAGCGATATTGAGCACTACTTATATATATATATATATATATATATATATATATATATATATATATATTAGTTATACAAGTTTGGTTAAGCACCACAGAACGTTCCGTTTTTATAATCATATAATATTTTATTTTTTGTTGCTGTTGCTGTTTTTTTTTAGGGTCATCTGTTTTTGTGTTTTTGTAGTTTTTTGTTTTTGTTTTTGTTTTCTTTTCCTTTTTTTTTTTTTTTAGCTTTCTTACTAGTAGTTTCTTTGTATCAGGATGCAACTGAGAGAGAATTTGGCCAAGGTTCTATTTTCAAGTGCTTTCGTTTATATCGATTGTCTTCAGAGAGAATGTTTTTTCGGTATTGCTTGCTTTGACTTAATTTGGGGTTAATATTTATTTTGCTAGGAAGGTTCATTCTTAATGGGGGTGCTTTAGTTATCATGTTAGTTGTTGAATATATTTAATATGTTAGTGCAAGTGTTGAACACTATTTGATTTCTGTTTATTTATTTTTAAGGCTGATAGCTTCGAGAATTAGTTGGTGCTTTTGGTGTCATTTTTATATCCGATTTTGGATTTTTCGTAAATATTATTTTAGATAAGATGTAAAACCCCTCAATAGAAAAAGTTTTTATCAGGGCTGTTTTATATTTTGAGGAAATATTCACTATGATAGTTGAATAGATTGTAGTTGTGTCTAGTTTTTTTTTTTTTTTTTTACTAATTGAGGTAGTAAATAAGTTATTGTTTCTGGAGTTGTTGAGTACATCTAGGAAAGGGATTCTTTGTTGAAGATAACTTCTCCCGAATACGATACGAATCTCATAACTCCTACATTAGCCATAGAACAACCACCATCTTCCGTCGCTTTACTTAACACATCTCTGATACCAGTGCCATCAAAAACACAGCACTACAACACAGAAATTACACAGATAAATCTGTATAAGCAGAAATACTTAAAATCATCACCAATAATACCAAAACTGAGAATTAATTTTTTTTATTTATTTATTGAGGACTTTTTTTCCCCCTCATCTTGGTAATTTTTGTGTTGTTTCTTCTTTCACTACGTTTCAGCCAAATTTCACCTCTGGCCTTCTTCAGGTGATTTACCGCGACCTCGGATAGGAATGCTGAGTCTTGTAACCGTATCCCCAGTAATTACTGCCTTCCATAGTTTTTGTCTATCGCGCCACGTTTTTGACCAAGTAAACCTCTGGCCGGCTTAGGAAGGATTTGAAACCGCTATCTTCTGACAATGCTCACCTGGAACCGCAGAGACTCAACGCCTCTATCCGCGGCGCTACGGGCCCCGAAGGGCGATCAAGGATGGATGTTTTTTTTGTCTTATAAATCCTTATCTGGTCTACCAGAGTCGGGTCCGTACCGAATTTTTGTACTTGTCTTTAATTGGAATCATTTTGAGATGAGGTTTCTTAATCTGAGAATTAATAAATAAAAAAACAAGAAAATAAAAAAGATAAAAATTAATTCTCAGAATCATTTTGAGATGAGGTTTCTTAACCTCATCTCAAAATGATTCCAATTAAAGACAAATACCAAAACTGTATGTAGATATAGCAAAACACCTACCAATCCTCGAAGCTATCAGTATTAAAAATAAAAGAACCAAAGTTAGATAAGATAGCACGAGAAGTAAATAAACGATTGTAATCCGACAATATGTAGTAAAATTGATAACAACGATCCAAGTGGAAGGATGGATTTAAGAATGGATCGTTATTATCAATTTTTCTACATATTGTCGGATTACAATCCTTTATTTACTTTTCATTCTGTCCTGTTGACTAACAAGATTCAAATCCATTCTCCTTCCACTTGGATCGTTGTTATCAATTTTTCTACATAAAATAGCATTCAACACAGGTACTAACATATTAAGTTTAGTTACGCTTTATGGCATATCAACTATATTTAATATCAACCATTTGCTTGCTTACAGTTTAAATTGTTTTAAATATTACTGTCACAGAGCAATTGACCCTGAACGCAATTGATCCTCAGCTACCGCCGACCTTTAAGATAAGATGGGTTTAATTACTTGTTTAGCACAAGAGCAATTTGAAGAATATGATAAGTACACTCATATAAGTGCTGAGGCCTGACATAACCAGCTGATTGATCAGATCAGGCCTCTCCGACAACCTTTCTATACCAGTAAGAACTTAAGTGGACTGTTCAAGTCACGTGATGATTTCGGTTGCCCGGTCACGGACTGCTCATCCACCAGGATCTCGTCCTCAAGCATTATGGGTCGCGACATGTAGTATCGTTGGGGTGGTCTTACTCCCTTGATGAGATGCAGTCAGCGAATTCTACAACCGCAACTGACAGAGCGAACTAACATAGTAAATATCTTCAATAACTAACATACTAATCAAAGTACCTCCGCCAATAATAAACCCTCCCATCAAAAAAAAAAACATAAACCAACGATACCTACAATCCTCCTGAAGACGACCAATCGATGTGATCGAAAGCGCTTAGGTGTAGAACCTTGGGCAACTTCTCAATCAATTGCACCCTAATACAAAGAAACTAATAAGAAAATTAGAAAAAAAATAATAAAATCATAAAACGGAAAGATCCGTAATCTTTAACCAAACTTGTATAAAGAATATATATATAAGTAAAGTAAAATTTTCGACCATAGTCGAGGGTGATCCAAAGGCTCCCTTTTCAATAGCTACTACACCAAGGTGTAGGGGAGGGCGCTACTCCTTCCCCTGAACTGCTCCACTTACCCTTGATATGTGACTTATAATGCTGAGTGTTAAGCAAAGAGGTATCAAGTACCAGTTTTTAAGTCTTTGGTATGGCACGAACTTGGACTGAAACCTTGTCTCCTTGGCCATTGGTGAACACTCTACTCACAAGGCCAATTAGCTGGTTAATATATATATATATATATATATATATAGTACCACAAATAAATACACTCCAGCCATTTTTTCGTAAAAAATTCAGCATTTTGTTATTTTTTGTGGAACATCATAATATCAAAATGGATATTGTAACCAAAATTTATCCAATGGAGACCGGGGTTCAGTCCCAGGTTGAGTCATACCAAAGACTCAAAAAAAGGTACTTGATACTAAATATAATTTTCAATCAGCGAATGGATGTTATATCACCAATTCGTTTTCTTCACTTCTTTTGACGCTTATCTATTTTTTTTTTGACTCACAAAACTTTTCTACTGACGATAACCTCAAAACTAGTTGAAAGCAATCAAAAAGTAAATAATATAAAAGAAATATTCCTATTTGTCTATATTCGCCAATAGCCCGGGAGACCAAGGTTCAATCCCAGGTCGAGTCATACAAAAGACTCAAAAAATGGTACTTGATGCCGCCTTGCTTAACACTCAGTATTATAAGGTAAATATCAAGGGTAAAGTGGAGTAATCCAGGGAAAGGAGTAGCGCCCTCCTCTATACCTCGGTGTAGTAGCTAATGAAAAGGGAACCTTTGGGTCGTCCTCGACTAAAGGGAGACAACTTTACTTACTACTATTTTTGGTTAAAGAGTTTTATAAGTATAATATTTAGTATTAAATATTTCAAAGTTTGTTAATAAATTAATTTTAGACATGGGTAGTGTTACCCAATAAAAAATCATATCCCTGACAATTTTTATAAAAATGTTAATTTTCTTCTCTACCAACGACAACAGGATTTTATTCTTTTTAGAGCTAAATATCATACAATCAAAATGAATATTATGTGTTATAATTGATTATCAAATTCCACCACAATCAAACTGTAAATTGGTATAAAATTACATAAATATCATAAGGAGTGTATTTATGTTTGGACATGCCGTTAAAGTCAATAGATTAATCAGAATATATCTATGAAGTATATATTTACAAAAAGTATATTTAATGATTATAAATCTAAGACAAGAACACCCATAACAAATTGATGAATATATTTAAGGTACAGAGTTTCAAAACTGTAAAGTTTGGTAATAAATAATACCTAATAATATTCTGTATATCGAAACAATTCTATACCCAGCTTCTTTTTAGCAACCCCTTTGGACCACGGAAGTCAATACCCTTACCTTTGACAAATCTGCAGGCTTATAGGGATTTTTTTCAAATTCCTTCCCTCCTCCAAGCTTTTTGTCGGTCATTGCCAAAAATTTGGATTCCTCGTGCATCAACTTTCGTATCATGGTTACAATTCTCTGAAAAGATTTGATCGAAACAAAGGGTTCCTTTTTTAGAATTTTAGAATGTTTTAATCGTTCTTGGAATATTTTATCAATCTTAAACATGAACACGCTTTTAAAAACATTATATATATATATATATATAAAGCAAAAGTACCTCATTCATGACCAGATTAAAAGGTTTTTAGGAACATCAGTGAATGAAATAGAAAGGGAGAAGAGAGGAGTAATCTAAGATTTCAAAAATGTCTCCTTATTTGTAGTTGAAAGATTTTGCCTATTAATTCAAAGGAAAAGTATTCTTTTATTTTTTTTTTTTTTGTAAATTTAAAATAATATATAAAAGTATGTGACCCTCTCCTGGTGAAAGGTTTTAAATATTTTTGTGATTCTTTTTTAGAATTATAAAGTATTTTAATCGTTCTTGGAATATTTCATCAATCTTAAACATGAATACGCTTTAAAAGTAATATTTTAATATCCATTTTGATAGCTCAATATTTCACTAGAAATACATTGGCCTAGTGGGTAGGGTGTTCGCCAATGGTCTGGAACACCTGGGTTCAATCCCAGATCGCATCATACCAAAGACTTTAAAAATGGTACTTGATACCTCCTTGCTTAACACTCACTAATATGAGGTACCTATCAAGAGTAAAGTGGTGTAATCCAGGGAAAGGAGTAGCGCTCTCCCCAACACCTCGGTGTAGTAGCTATTGAAAAGGGAACCTTCTGGTCACCCTCGATTACGATCGCCGACTTTACTTGAATTTACTTATCTTTGGTTTGGATGAAAATCAATTTGTTATGGGTGTTCTTATCCTAGATTTATAAATCATTAAAAATACTTTTTGTAAATATATACTTCATAGATATATTCTGATTAATCTATTGACTTTAACGGCATGTCAACCAGTCTGGATTATTCATGCCAAGGAATAGCAAAATGTGGCACACTTCCCACTCCCCAATCATCATAGAAGATAACGTTCCCATCTTGACCAAAAGTTATATGACATTCACTTGGGTTCGGAGACAAAACTGCTCAAGAGTTTTTTTGGCAGGGACATGTAATAAAGCTCTTACTAATTTAACGTCCACGTAGCCACAACTGGCTGAATTATGCGCAAATGAAAGCAATGTGGCGCCACAATAAACATGCCGAGAACGAAGGTCTCCTGGCAAAATATCTCAGCTTTCTGGCTTAAAATGTCGGAAAACAGCTTCATATTACTCAAAAGGAATTGATTGAAGATTTAAGGTCAGCAAGAACGGTTTTCACTCGCTCGACAGCAACCTATCCCGACAAGATTAACTAGGATTCCACAGATCTGGAAAGTTTCCACTGCTGTTGAAAAAACTATGTCACAGCTCTGTTAAAAATTGCTGAGGAACTGAATATTTTGTTCACACAAAAACTTACTTATTTAGTTTCTAGTTAAGCCGTTTTGAAATTGCAAAGTGAAGTCGACGATCCAAAGAACACAGTCCCGAAAGTCAAAGACAGCATTTGTATTAGCATATTAAAGATTTTTTCATCTTAGCACAGTGGGCTAAATTGACCGTTTCGGTCGAGAAGGAAAATTCTAGTCAAGGGCAAAATGCTTTCTGAAGGGCCCGCATAATTTCACGAGAAAAATAACGCCTATTAAAATTTTGTTTGTCGCATTTTCTTCGAGTGAAAAAATCAGAAATAAATCTTTCTACTTTAACGTAAATTTTCATTAAGTATTTTGATATCATCGTTACCTTTCAATTTAAAAGTCACAAATGAAGTTATTTGTCAGGCTGTTAAATATGAACCTTTATTATAAAGAAAATAGTTTTAATAAAACCGTGTTTCAAGGATTAGGAAAATATTCATTGTTTTTTCTTTGATACATTGACCATATTTATAATAGATACTTGTCCAGTCGGCTGGGGCTGTAGAATACACCGACTACTTCTCTGCAGAGGGTTAAGACCCCCCTCTAACGAGTGTCCTGATATGACACTAAACAATCTGATGGGGAAGTTCCAGTGATGCTGGTGCTTTAGGGAATGCGGAGCACCCCTTCATTGCCATTGCTCCCAGGTCCACTCGAGCCCGGAATGGTAGCACCTGATAGGGTCCTAACCATGGGTTAAATAGAACTAACAGCATACTTATGCTAAACTGAATTGTTTGAGTAAACTGAATAGCTTGAAATAGAAATGTTTTTCACAATTAAACCGTACTTACATTTAAACTGCGTGCTTATGCTTAACTGAATTATTTGCAATAGAACTGTTTTTCGACATTAAAACTGTATTTACACTTAACTGAATTGTTACATATAACTGCTTGAATAGTTCGACATAGAAATGTTTTTGACAATTAAACTGTGTACTTATGCTAAACTGAATGGTTTTAAATAGAACTGATAATTTGCATAAAAATGGATTTGGCGTTAAATAACCTACTATGGTTGATATGCCATAAAACCCAACCCAACCAAATCATATATATTTAATATATATATATAAAGAGGATTTGGCATTAAATAACCTACAATGGTTGATATGCCATAAAACCCAACCCAACCAAATCATATATACTTAATATATAAGTATAAAGAGGAGTTGGCATTAAATAACCTACAATGGTTGATATGCCATAAAACCCAACCAAACCAAATCATATATATTTGATATATATGTATAAAGAGGATTTGGCATTAAATAACCTCCAAAGGTTGATATGCCATAAAACCCAACCAACCAAACCAACCAAACCATGATAGATACATTGACTTTTTTTAAAAGTATTCATGTTTACTTTTAATCCTTCCGTCATGTATGATAGGGAGGGGGAGTCCCCGTGGTGTTATAACTGAACTGAAGCGTTGAAGTCAGCGGGTTCGAACTCTAGTCGCGCTATTACGTTTAATTTTGGATTAAAGTTAAATAACTCAATAACTTTGATGTACCACTAAAACAAAAAAAAAAACCGTAATCCGTACTCGGCGGCAACATGAGTTAATCCCACTGATATCAGTGATAATATTATAAAAAGACTTCAACTTTTTACCGAAAAGAAAAAAAATTCAAGTTTTTCCCAATTTCTAAGACAGATGCTTACACGTATTGTCTTCTGTTGTAAAAATGGTTGAGGTACCTTCGATATGAAATGATCTCGAATTCTTATTTTAGTGCAGCTCGCCAGATGAGGAGTCATGTCTCATGCGGTCCACTTTTTTCCTAAAGGTTGCCAATATTTGGTCAAGAAGGAAAATTCAAATCGGTTTTACTCTGCTTAAAAATTAACCTTGTGTTACATCCTGCTCTTAACGGGGAATTCGAAAGGAGATGGGTGCTGTCAAATAACCCATTAAAGGGAATTACAAGGTATGACTCCTGTAAGTTTTTATAATTAATTGAATATAAAAATGTAGAGTAGGTTTTAAAAGATATAAACATGATTTGTTTTGTTTTTCTATTTTTTATCTTATTATTTATTCATTTTTTTTTATTTTTTACAACTCACTCCTTTTTCGGGCCCTTTTCCTCTAATTCTGTGACAAACAAACAAAAATATCAGATACTCACTAACATGATGCTTGATGGAAAAAAAAACAGTGATCGAGCAAGAACTTAACCAAACCACTCTCCCATAATTACTCCTGGCAGCTGCAGCCGCACAGTGGGCTTAACTGGCCTTTAAATGGACATTTGGATTGAACATTACAAATTGGCCTCCAAAATAAGATAAATCATACAATGCACACGTGTTTATGGGCCGAAATTTCACCGGGAATCCGTTTATGGCTTCTAAAGAGCCCTATGTTGGAAAGAATTTAATATTTATTCGACTTTTGACACACACGTAAAAGCGCAAAAAAATCAAAGAATTACATAAAAGTCCGACTTTGGAGGACTATTAATTGCATATGGCAATAATAAACTAAATGAAATGAATATGTTCTGTCTGACTTTGATTTTGAGTTTAAAAAATGGAATTCTACTTGTCATGGAGAGGATATTTTGCCGGAAATCAACTTTGGTGACAAAATATTAACAATTAAAGAAAAATGTTAACTTATGGATATATTACAAATAGCCGAGGTGGTACTGAATGAAACGACTTAAGAGATAGCATGTAGTTCCTTGTTATATTATGTGTGTTCTATGATGACTTTGAGTATTTTCTGATATTCAGAAAATATTTTTAGGTTATTTAACCCCACGTCCCGCAAAAAAAGGTATTTTCCGTGTTGTTATTTTAAAATCTTTAAATTTTAAATTATTTTAACAAGGAGAATTTCTACTGAAATAATAATTACAAATATATTGCCGAACCTTTCAGAATGTTTCTAGAAACCATTAAGGTACGTGGTGCATTTAATAAGTTTCCAGACTTTGGTGACAAAATATTTGTAATTTGAAGAAAATTTTGACCATAGAAGTTTTACAAATATTTAAGGTAAAACTGAATTAAATCGCTTGAAAGAGATAGAATGAAGATCCCATTATAATATACGCTCCCCTCCCAAGGTTGAGCACTCTGGTGAAGGAATTAAAGGCTGCCATCTGCGTAATGCGAAGCTGTTCTAACGAACTGAGCATTCCGGTATCCGATAGCGGAAAATGTAAACACACGAAAGTTGATGAAAAAAATGCGTTAAATTCTCGAACTGTCGTAGGTCGTTGAATTGGCTGAGCGGTGAGATATCAGTCAAGCGTAAAGTTAGGCGGGTTTCAGCCCCCCCCATCCACCCTTGAACTGTTCTGCGTGTCTAGCCACTGAAGAATTGTGATACAACGAAACAGGCTATCTGTGGTTGACAATATATATATATATATATATGTATATATATATATATATATATATATATATATATATTATTAAGTTCTACCTCAGCGTTTTTATGATATAAAAAATTCTGGTATTTTTACCCACAAAAGTAGCCTTTTTGAAGGGTGTTACCTTAAAATGTCTTGATAAAAAAAATGTTACGGAAATAGTCAAAAAGTATATTACTAAACCTTTACTGGAAGGTTTGGTGATGCGAAGAAGTCTGAACATTTCTGAAAACCGCAGGGGTAGGGTTTGTCTTATCTAGATATCTATTTTAAAGAATGCCCCACTATTTTGATTGTAAATTTGCATGAACAATTGTTATCGTTCATTTTTTGATAAAATGAATCACCAACTCCGTTATTCGGCATCTTTATTTTACTCCTTTGATAGTTTTTCACACGAACGTTACCAGATGGTCTTTCACTGGAGTTTGAGTGACAGCAAGTTTTCTTAAGTCTCCAGGACTCCTTTCAGTATTCTGGCTTATTTTGATAATGCTGTAGTTTGGATGGTTTCCACTCGTGCTCTTATTTCCAAGTCTTCCAGTCCCTTTACTAATCCACTGAGGATTGTTCCCAGGGCTCCAATTACAATTGGTATCACCGTCACTTTCATATTACATAGTTTGTTTGTTTTTAGTTTTCTGGCAAAGGTCTAGATACTCATTTCTCTTTTTGTTTTCTTTTAATTTTACTCAGAGATCTGCCGGGACTGCAAAGTTCACTATTCGGCAGGTTTTCTCATTTTTATTTTCTTGTTATCATTGTTCAATATTTCTTGTTCTGTTCGACTGGCCGAAATTAGGTGATCCGTCTGTATCTCAAAATCCCAGGGAACATTGTGCGTCTCATTCTCCGGAACGGATTCCAGGTTGTGCATATACCACTTGTGCGTATGGTCAAATTTAGATTTCTTGCACAGTTCCAAGTGGATCCCATTTCCCACCCATTCTTGTCTAGTATTGTATTCTTTTGAGCTTATTTACTGCATTCGCTTATCATGTGATTGATCGTTTAGTCTCTATCACAGCATAATCTAAATTTACTATTTTGTTGCGTCTTATCTATTTTGGTTTTAATTATTATTATTATCATCATTATATTACTCTTTGTGACTTTTCCACGCTCGCTGTCACTGGTTTGTTTTGTTTTGCTTTGGTTTAGTTTTATGTCATATCAACCCTTGTAGGGTATTTAATGCGTTGTCCTCTTTATAAACATATGTTAAATATATATCATTTGTAAACACATTTTGTTGATAACGTTTTAAACGAGCCTAAGCTTATTCTTTTGCACACCGGAAAACGGTTCCAAATATGATTACTTGTCACTATCAATTCAATTAAACACCAGTCATTTGTTTACACACTGTTAAAGTGGTCAAATAGTTCCATTTCTAACAATTCAATTTAGTATAAGTCATTTGTTTGCACTCTGTTTAAACGTCAAACAATTTTCTTTGACCCATAGATAGGATCCTATTAGATGCGACTACTCCAGGCCAAAGAGGACCTGGAAGTGATGGCAATTATGTGGTACTCCACAATTCCCAAAACTCAGATTGTTTAATGTCATATCCAGAACACACATTGGATAGGTCTTTCCCCTTTTTCAGAGTCGGTGTATTCTACAGCCCCAGCCGACTGGGCTCGTTTTAGCTGGTGTTTTGAGTAACAGGAAGTTTCTTCATGTCTCCAGGAGTCTTCAAGGTATTCAAACTTAATAGCTGGGGTCTGGATGATCCCGATTCTTCTTGTGCTATCCGATTCCTCCGGTCTCTTTTCCAGGCTTTTGGGTACCGTTCCATGGGCTCTAAGTATGTGTCTACCCTTACACATTTTATTTTTACCTTCTCTAATATTCACTCTCTGGGGTCCGCTGGAACATAAAATCCACTTAATGACAACACTTAGTTGAGACTCCTGGACGAGATTGTGGGATCCATTTGGATCCATTTGGATCTCAAAATCCCTGAGTTTCATGCATCTCATTTTTTGAGACGGATTCTGGTTTGTCCTTTTTCTAATGAGGTTAAATTTAAATCTCTTGAACAATTCACAGTGATTAACTTTTCCAACCCAGTCGAGTTACCTCTTGTAATCCTTTTGTGCTAGTTGGCAGCATTCACTTATCCTGTGATTAATCATTTTATAACGCTCTCCACATAACCTACCATTGCTATTCTGCTGCGTAATATCTATTTTCGCTTCGATATAATTGGTTCATATGGCATTATTCTATCATTTGTATCCTAATCCTCATTATTATTATTGTTGTTGTTATTATTCACTCATTAGAGTTTTTCACATCAGCTAACGCTGATGTTTTTTCACTGAAGTTTTGAGTGACAGCAAGTCTCAAGTCTCCAGGACTCTTCTCAGTATTCTGACCGTTCTCAATAATGCTGTCCCTTGGATGGTCTCCACTCGTCCGTCAATCTCCAAGTCCTCCAGTCCCTTTAGTAATCCTTTAGTTACTGTTCCAAACGCACCAATTACAATTGGTATAATTGTCACCTGCATGTTACACAGTTTTTTCAATTCCCTAGCAAGGTCGAGGTACTTATCCTTCTTTTCACATTCTTTCAGTTTTATTCTGTGGACAGTCGGGATAGCAAAGTCGACAATTTTGCAATTTCTCTTCTTTTTTCTTTTGTTGATTATTATTAAGTCTGGTCTTCTGGCCGAGATTAGGTGATCCGTGTGTACGTCAAAGTCCCCTAGGAGTTTACGTGTGTCATTTTCTAGGACAGCTGTTGGGTTGTGCATATACCATTTGTTGGTATGGTCAAATTTAAATTTCTTGCACATCTCCCAGTGGATCACTTTGCCGACCCAATCATGTCTAGTCTTATATTCCTTCTGCGCTAATTTGCTGCATTCGTTTATTATGTGATTGATCGTTTCATCTCTGTCACTGCATAGTCTACATTTGCTATTTTATTGTGTCTTATCTATTCTCGCTTTGATATGATTGGTTCTTACGGCGTTGTTTTGTACTGCTATTAGGAGAGATTCTGTTTCTCTCTTAAGGTTTCCTTTTCTCAGCCATGTCCCAGTTTTGTCTTATGAGATGTTGTTTATCAGTCGTTACGTAGTGGGAGCAGTACCTATTGTTGTTGTTGTAGTTGTTGTTGTTGTTGTTGTAAAATATATCTGAGAATAAGAAATACCTGTACTTTCTTATAATTCTATTAACTCTATTGGGATTGTAATAATTATTTGCTTCGTCCATCTTTGAAAGGTTATTTTGCACGAACGTATCCAATTGTCCAGCCAAATTCGAATTGTTGATTTGTTCTTGTCGCAGCATCTGATTTTCTTTCTTTCTCAAATTTCTTCATTCTCACAATTGACATTTCCTTTCTGTGTTAGGCATGTCACGTGCTGTTGACACTCAAATATCTGAATGACAACTTCGAATTGATTCTTGTATCCTCTTCTTTGAACATGTCATATTCTTTTTCTTTCTCTCATCTCAGAATACATGATCAACTTTGAGAGTCTTCCGTTCGGAAAACAAGACTCGTTTATCGAAATTAGTGATGTTTAATGATAGCTTCATTACTCATTTGATTGACCTTGGATGTAGCTGTCGCCGTCTGCAACCCACTCCACATCTGATGGCTTGAATAGACTTTAGCTTTGATTAATGGAATCTTTCAATAGTCATGAATAAAGAACGATACAGAATCCATGTTTCAGTTCCATTGAGCAAAGAGAATGAATGTTTTTGTGTTTCCTTTGACTGGAGCCGTTGAAGAAAGACCCTGTTAGCTGCGTTCAATCGACTGAAGATATTTGCATGATTGTTCAAAATTGTTTCCTGGGTGAGGGAATCTTGCAAACTGTTCCACCGAAGGTAAATTAATTCCAACTTACTTAAGCTAAGATCTATGGCTTCAAGAATTCTCTTTCATAGTCGTTTCGCACGCGGCTGTAAAAATGTTTGAAAGTAACGGTGATTTCTCTGATAACAGATAAGAAACAGTATTATTGTTCTCATACTGTACTTCAAACAAGATGGATTCAGTTGGTTGGTTGGTTGGTTGGTTTTAATAAAATGTTAACGTTTGCTAGCTTATTTACTGCCAAAGTCAGCCTTTTTAAAGCAACTAAAAATAATTGCTAGTAAACACTTGAATCTTCAAGTAATTCTCCTTGATAAAGATAGTTCACAGTTGAATAATTTAAAGTATTCTTATCCAATACTAATAATTATATGGTTTCAAGTAATCATTTTTCAATTTAATGGTAACCATTTGTTTGCACATAGTTATATAATTTCAAGTAATTAAGATTGTAATAATCCTTAGTAAACAATTATAGTTTTAAGTAACTATTCTTAATACAAATACGAGGATCATTAAATAAGTTTCCGGACTTTTTTCCTATGGGCACTTTTATTGATTGTACACACGTGAAACTCTAGTCCCCTTCGAAGTAATCTCCCCCGGTTGCAATGCACTTGTTGTACCGTTCCAACAACTTCTGCAAGACCCCATGGAAGTCCTCTTGTGTGAGCCTGTCAATGACCTTCGTCACAGGCTCTTTCATCTCCTCAATTGTCTCATAACAACAGCCTCTGAGCTTAGGGAATAACCAAAAGTCACAGGGAGCAAGGTCTCGACTATAGGGAGGCTGAGGAACTGTCTTGATGCTCATCTTAGTCAAAAAATCTGTAACAAGGATGGTGTTGGGGACTGGTGCATTGTCCTGGTGGAAATACCACGGACCCGATTTGAAGACTGCTGGCCTCTTCTGACGGAATCTCTTCCTAAACCCCATTAAAACCTCAACATAGTAACCCTAACCCTAACCCTTTGGCCAATCAACTCTAGTGTACTGACTTCCTTACTTCTCCCACACCTCTCATCATCCCTTACAGACTCAGTGCCTTCCTTGAATCTCTTATGCCACTCAAAAACTGATTCTCGATTCATGCAAGATGCTCCAAAAGTAGTCTGAAGCATCCCATACGTTTCTGTGGCATTTTTTCCAAGTTTAAACAGAATTTTATTGCATATCGTTCTTCTAAAGTATCGTCACGTCCAGATTGCATTTTTGAAATTCACCAGCTGTGACAATCAGGCTTTAGTAGGGTGTATTCCAACTGCTGCTGTAGCTGTTCATTTGAAGCTGAAATCATAGAAATTGGCCAATCATCTCATAAGGTGTATAGCAATAACATACTGAATTTTCAAGAGTCTACGACAATTTTAAATGCCTATTAAGAAAGTCTGGAAACTTATTGAAGGCACCACGTAATTTTAGTTTTATGATATCAAGTATTCCTATCTAATACAAATAATTTGCACATATTTCTATGGTATGTATCTTTATCTAATATGAATAATTTAACTAGTTCAAATAAAACTATTTATATTAGATAGCAAAGCTTGAAACCATTTAACTGTGTGCAAAAAAATGAGGTCTCGCTCGTTTAAAAATAATGTTATATGCAAACTCTTCGTTTACAAATCAC
>OY757938.1:66601804-66636804 GCA_963585895.1 Sepioteuthis lessoniana | reverse complement strand
AAGCGACACATTCTAATGGCAGTTAGGAGAGGAAATCGCGCGGGCGGAAATTGGCTAACAAAATGGGACAAGCTAAAAATCCCATGATACTCTCATAGACTGACGCACCGGAAGAGAGTGACCTGTGATCTGCATGACAGTTATTTCCACTTGATGACGATTAAACATGCGATTTCAAAGATCGAATGGGCGATCGGGTGGGCGTTGAACTATTATATAGCTCAGTCAAGACGGAAGACAAGGTAGTTGAGTTCGAGTTCCAGTTGGAGAAAAGTGGTGGTAGGGAAAGCCACACCAGGCCGAGGGGGCTTGGGGCTCTGATGAATTGGGGTCCAGAGAAGATGCTGATAAGATGCAGTAAAGAAAGCCAGCACCCAGCAGAGTGGACCCCAGGGCCTCCGGTTGAGCATCAGGAGAACGAGAAAGACACAACGTTGACAGCCATAAGAGTGGGGGTCAAAATATTGCAGTTATGTTCGATCTCCAACTCCCTCTCACACGCAAACCTTGAGTAACCCTTTTCGAACCCTTGCAATAAAGTGAGAGGTAAATATTTTGTTAAAGAAGTCTTCCTGCGTCTTTATCATTGCGTCTGTTATTCATTGCGTCAGCATGTATCCAGCATATATATGTATATTTCTGCATTAACATGTATATGAGAATGCAACATCAAGAGGATCACCTTTCCCACCCAGTCGTGTCTAGTCTTATACTCTTTCTGTGCTAGTTGGCTGCATTCGCTTATCATGTGATTGACTGTTTCTTCTCTATCACCTCATAACCTACATTTGCTATTTTGTTGCGTTTTATCTACTCTTTTTCTGTGAACGTTCTGATTTCATCTTGATTTGGTAGTTTCTATTCCTTTTGTCATATGTCGTTTCCTGCTTCTCATTTCCCGCTTGGCGCATTTTTCTAGGCCGAATTCCATTCCTATATCCAGACTGTATATTCTCACTGCCTGTATTAGGGTTTCCAATTCTTTTTCTTTTTGGCAAAGAATTTAATGCTGTCCATGTACATTAGGTGATTGATCTTTCCTTGCAATTTAATAAGTTTGTAACCGCCTGCGCATTTCCTACGTATGTGGTTGAGTGGCATCATCGCAATCACATAGAGTAATGATGATAGTGTATCTCATTGGTTTTCTCTATAAACTTTAGGGTGTCATCGGATATCTTCAACATTTTGAAACGGCTTTAGGGCACATCTCGTAAGCCTTTTGTAGTTAATCAACGCCATCGTCAGATTTTTCTGTCTCGTTTTATTTTATCATAACTATTATTGAGATTATTATGATCATTATCAATATCATTATCAATATTATTATCAATATTATTATCATTACAATGATTATTATCATTGAAAGCCTAAGGATTAATAGACCATTGTTAGTGACGTTGATAATTTCTGGTTGATTATACGTCAAGTTTTGTGTTCAACTAAGGAAGAATATAAAAAAAGAAAGAAAGAAAGAAAGAAACTAAACAAACAAACAAACAAAAGATGAATAGAAAGAAAGAAAAAAAAAGATAAATAGAAAGAAAAAAGAATGAATGCGAAGAAAGAAAGAAAGAAAGAAAGAAAGAAAGAAAGAAGAAAACAAAAGATGAATAGAAAGAAAAAAGAATGAATGCGAAGAAAGAAAGAAAGAAGAAAACAAAAGATAAATAGAAAGAAAAAGGAATGAATGCGAAGATAGAAAGAAAGAAAGAAAGAAAGAAAGACAGAAAGGAAGAAGAAAACAAAAGATGAATAGAAAGAAAAAAGAATGAATGCGAAGAAAGAAAGAAAGAAAGAAAGAAAGAAAACAAAAGATGAATAGAAAGAAAAAAGAATGAATGCGAAGAAAGAAAGAAAGAAAGAAAGAAAGAAAGAATAATTCTATGTAAAATAGAAAAGAACGAAAATATGGTCCCTTTGCCAAAGCTTTTCTCGTTCCCCAATGATACCTGCATTGGAAATATAAGTTTTAAAATACTTCGGCTTCGGTTTAGTCTTGTGGTACTTTTAACCTTGACTAACAACTAAACAATTCGTTGCTTTTTCATTTCTTTTTTTTATTTTGTTTTAGCTTTTGTTTTCGTTCTTGTTTTTTCTTTTCTTTTTTTTTTTTTTTTTTGATTCGATTTTGTTTTTTTCAGGTTTGGCGTTTTTTGTTTTTGTTTTTTTTGTGTTTTTTTTACATTTATTTTTTGTTTTGTTTTGTTTGTTTTGTGGGGGGGGGTCTTTTTTTTGTTTTTTTTTTTTGTTTTGTTTTGTTTTGTTTATTTACCTTTTGACATTTGACTGATGCATCATGGGTTTTGTCTCTTGATATTTCTTCAAAAATTAAAATGATATTCCAACCTCCTGATACATTTTTTTCTTTGGCTGTTTCCTTCAGTTTTTTTTTTTTTTGTTTTTTGTTTTTTGTTTTTTTTTGCGATTGCATTTGTTGTCAGGTCGTTTGATTAAAAAAATCTTACGATACACTTTACAGGACAATTTTCTGTTGTTTTTTTTTTTTCTTTTTTTTTTTTGAGGGTAGGTGGGGGTCTTAATCAATTTTATTTGGTCTCAGATGTTAGGACTGATCTTTAAGTCTTTCGTTTCTCATG
The DNA here is from genome assembly GCA_963585895.1 of Sepioteuthis lessoniana. Lineage (NCBI taxonomy): Eukaryota > Metazoa > Mollusca > Cephalopoda > Myopsida > Loliginidae > Sepioteuthis > Sepioteuthis lessoniana. Next base: position 66,634,204 of record OY757938.1, on the reverse strand, counting down.
ACCAATTAACTTTTTTTTTTATTTTTATTGTCTGATTAAATTCGCCATCATCAGCCTCCTCCTCCTCCTCCTCCTCATCATCATCATCATCATCATTATGTATTCCCTTCTTAAAGGCGCGTTTGTTGTAACGGTTATTTTATCCAACGAAATGGAACGGACGACTCCAGTTCGAATGCTGGATGAGGCTTTTTGTGTTTCCATTCTCGCTAAAGCCGGTGCGAAAGACATAAATCCAGCTCTTCTCCCTCGGTTCTTGATAAAATAGTAGGGCAGCCTGATTTCTATAACCTAGGTTAGGTAAAAAATCTTGAAAGGAAACACTGAATTCAAACCAACTTAAAAATTGACCTTGTGTCGCTTCCTGCCCATAGCGAAAGGATTATTCTATGCCGAGCGGTTAGGGAATCGCGTTCATTGTAAATTTATATTTACATTTTGGTTTAATTGTTTTTAAGAGATTCTTTGCAAACATTTACCTGATAACAAGTATTCCTATCTAATATAAATAATGTGCGTACTGTTGTATGGTTTCAAGTATTCCTATCTAATACGAATAATCATTTGATTTCAAGTTATTATTTCTATTGAATAATATTCATTTGTTTGCACACAGTTATATGGTTTCAAGGAACTAACAATAATCTTTAATAAAGAATTTTAGCTTCAGCTATTCTTGATAAAATAATTTACACTTATACGTTATTCAGAATTCCTATCGAATACGAAAAAATTCCAAACAGATCTATTTGACCCTTTGATGGGACTCAAACAGGCACGACCATTCCAGGTCAGATTGGGGCTGGGAGTAATGGCAATGAAGGAGTACTTCACACTTCTCAGAGTTCCAAAACTGGAGTCTCACCTTCAAATGTGATTTAGTGTCATTTTCAGGGTCATCTTTTTTGGGGGTGGGGATCTTACCCCTTCTTCAGGGGAAGCAATCAATGTATCATACGCCCTTTCGACAGGACTAAATGGGTACTTCTGTCACCTTGAAATTTCTACAATTAATTAGGGTTTGTTTGTTAGTTTGTTTTTTTGTTTTTTTGGTGGGGGGGGATTGTGGGAATCACAAGGTCAAAATATTTTTCTAGCGTTGTACTTCCAATTTTTTACTTGACTTTGGTCTTCTGTAATTTTCTGAGGTATTTCTCGCTTGTTTGATCTTTCTTTCCTGTTTGCCTGATTATATCTGCTAAGATTCTCCGCGATTTGTACATTTCTTTCTCTCCAAGAGTTCTGGTAATTTTCTCTTTCAGTTGTTCTATTCCTTCTGCGTCCCTTTTCTCTTTATTCATTTACAACATGGTCAATTTGACAGCCCCAAATTCCATCTCTTTGTTCTAAAGATCCTGTTTCTATTTAGCTTTCCAACTCATCTTTCTGGAAAATCTTTAAATCATCCACCAATAAGAAGGGGTTAATCTTTGAATCCTTGTATATAATTTAGCGATATTATTGCTCTAACGAACAGTAGGGATAATGAGTTCCTTTGGAAGACGCCATGATTATTATTATTATTATTATTATTATTGCTGTTGTTATTGTTGTTGTTGCTTTCTTCTTATGACTGTTTAGTTACCTGACTTTTTCCTTCTTTTTTATCTTCTTCGCTTCTCATCTTTGTCTTCGTCTTCGTCTTTTTTTATGATTCCCCATCTTCTGTCTTCTTTTTTCTTTTCTTTTCTTTCCTTTCTTCTTCATATTGTCATTTTAATCCTTGCGTCTTTTTCACACCATGTCTCATTAGTTGTTTATCATTGAAGTCTGAGTCACGGCAACTCTCCTCAGATCTACCAGCGACTTCAAAATATCTTTGCCGATTTTAACAGTGCTGTGGTCTGGATTGTCTCGATTCTTTCTCTGATCTTTAGTTTACTGAGTCACTTTTCAGAATTCTTGGGAATGGTTCCTAGGTCTCCAACTTCGATTGGTATCACCGTCATTTTCACGTTCCCGGTTTCGTGTTCGCGAGCAAGGTTCAGGTATTTTCCGGGTTATCGATTTCATTTATTTTCAATCAGCTTGATAACAAGTTCTTTATTTCATGTTAATCAATACAAGGTCTAATCTTCAAACCGGGTTTGATCGATCTGCTTCAATTCCAAAGTCTAAGAAAATTTTATTTGACTCGTTTCCTATGACAGATTCTGGTTTGAGCATATACCTTTTTGTAAAAAAGTAAAAGTTGGCAATTTTGGCCGAGGGTGACCCGAAGGCTCCCATTTCAATAACTACTACACCAAGTTGTAGAGGAGGGCGCTACTCCTTTCCCTGGATTGCTCCACTTAACCTTGATCCTTATCTTATAATGCTGAATGTTAAGCAAGGTAGCATCAAGTACCATTTTTTGAGTCTTTGGTATGACTCGACCTGAGATTGAACACAGTTCTCCCGGGCCATTGGCGAACAGTTTAACCATTATGCCAATGGCCGGTACCGTTTAGTCGTAGAGTCAAATTCCAGTCTTTCACATAATTCCTAATGGATCACTTTTCCCACCCATTCATGTTTGTTCCTGTACTCCTTTTGCGCCCGTTTACTGCTCCCTCTTATTATGTAATTAATTATTTCATCTCTATCTCCATTTAACCGGCACTTGTTATGCTCGTTCGTATTATCAATTTTTGATTTAATATAATTAGTTGTAATAGTATTATTTTGTATTGCTATGAAAAGAAATTCTATTTCTCTCGTCGGTTTTCTCCTTTGTAGCCATATTCAGGTCATCTACTGAAATTTCCTTATTTTGTTGCTTGAGGTATCGGTACAGTTGTTTTTTTCTTCCTATTTTTCTTCATTTTGTTCTGAACTTATTTCTCTTGATATTGTTGTTTCCGTCTCACCTTGTTCTTTTTTGCATATATTTCGAGTCTGAGAATAATTGTATTCATGTAATCCCCAAAGCTGTGCCGAGTCCTCTTCCTCCTTCTTTTATCAATAAATAAAATCTATATTGTCTCTCGAGTGTATCATCATCAATTTCCTTATTATTTGCTCCATCTATCAGAGTTCCTCCCTTATCCATTTTGGAATAATCCAGAGTATGTCCCGAAAGTCCTGGCGGCAACATCCCACAAAGCACCAACTATACGGCCAACTGCCTCCCGTCACGAAAACAATCCAAGTTAGACGAACTCGACATGCAGGACACTGCTGGAGAAGCGGGGACGAGCTTATAAGTGATGTACTCCTATGGACCCCCACATATGGCCGGGCAAAAGCAGGACGACCAGCTCGAACATACATTCAGCAGCTATGTGAGGATACGGGATGTGGCCCTGAAGACCTTCCGGAGGCGATGAACGATAGGGAGAAGTGGCGAGAGAGGGTCAGGGATATCCGTGCTGGCGCCACGACATGATGATGATGAGGATGTCCCGAAAAGGACTGCCCAAATGTTTGTACTTTTCATAAGATTTCTGCTGCAGAGTTGGTTTTCGGGGAATGTTCTGGTTCTTTTGGAGTACTCGTTTCCTTCTGTTACTTTCATCTCCGTTCGTTTTATAGCATCTATTTATAATATCCATAGACATTTGCTAGAGGTAGTTCCGTCGTTTTGGGGGCTAACCTACTCGACTGCGACATCGTAGAAGGCGAGTTCAAACTCCAGTTACGCAATTATGTTCACTTTCAGTCAAATACCTCTAAAACCGTGGTGTAATGGTTATCGTCGAAGGAAATGGACACGGCGACACGAGTTCAAATCCTGGACCTGACTGATTGCATTTCACATAGCACTAATACCCTTGGGAAAGGTATGAATCCAATTATTCTCCCTCCAGCTATGGGTAAATAGTAGGGCAGACTAGGTTCTTCAGCCTTGGTGAGGCAACTAGTCTAGGGGAGGGAAAACTCTGAATTCAAACCTGTTAAACTTCGCTTAGAACTTGATCTTGTGTCATATCCTGCCCGAGCAGAGGGGTTAGGTAAATATGAATACCCCTAAAACTTATATGAAAACCCCTTATCTCCCCTGTAACACTACTGTTCTTCTACAAAGATGGGTTTGGCATTAAATAACACATAAAGGTTGATATGCCATTAAACGAAGAAACCACACAAGGTATTTATAGTTTTCTTTTTCTCTTAGTGTTTTGATTGGGCAATTCTCTTTCTTCAGTTTTGTCTCGCTTTTTTCATTTTTCACTATAAACATCGCGCATTTTTTTCAACACCAAATTCCATATTTCAATATACAATTTTGGGTGGTTCGATTTTAATAATTGCTTCATTATCATTATGATTTAAATGAGAAAAAAGGCGGAGACGACAGTATAAATAGTAGTAGTGGTGGTATTTTGATTATTATCATTAGTAGTAGTAGCGGTGATGTTACGTTAGGAGGAACTCAAGAAGATTGTCTTGACGAAGAGATGACAAACAAGATTTTAAAAAAACTGGCAAATATGTTGTTATAGTTTGGTTCCCTCGTTTATCAATACGTTAATGATTCTGGCCAGCCATCTCTGTGAGTTTCCAAACCGACTTTTATTAAGAAGAGGAGTGTTTCTTTGTTTTCCAAGAAAGGAAGTTTTAGAAGCCCCTAAAAGGGGGTCCTCAAAAACTTTAAGCCGAAAAACACTCGTCAGCTCTGCAGCACACCCGATATGTGACTCAAAAACGCTAACTTTCTCATCACAAGTTACACTCAAAATAACTTGAATCTCAACGGTCAATCAAATGCTTTCACACTTTCGATTGAGTCGTGATAAGGCGAAGTGACAGCAAGTATCCTCAGTTCTTCTGAGTATTCTAGACGATCTTAAGGTTGAAATCTGGATGATCTCAATTCTTCTAATTCTGATTTCTAATTCCTCCACAATATTTTCCAAACCTTTTGAGGAATGTTCAAAATGCCCCGACAATAAGCGGTCTCACTGTCACCCTCATAGTTCACAATTTTCTTTTCTTTCTTTCTTTCTTTCTTTATTTTTTTTTATATTATTATTAATTTTCTAAAAAGCTCCAAGTATTTATCTATCTTTTGGCTTTCTTTTGTTTTCAAGCCATGGTCGACTGGATCGGCAAAATCCATAAGATGGCAAGTTCTTTGCTTCTTGTTATTTGTTGTCTAAATTTCTGCGACGAAGCTTGTTGAATTTTATCATTAAGGATTTTCGGACTATTGTGTTCATCTTTATTGTTATTTCTACAACGTTTCGGCTGATATGTCCTCCGGCCGTCTTCAGGTGTTTGTCGAACTCAGGAACCTTCACGGAACTTCGAACTACGTCCTTTATTATTATGTTCTTACTTGACTAGAATTACTACTATTATCTATGATTTTTTACCTGTGCTCATATTCAATTTTTTTTTTTCATCTAGCCTTCTTAATTATCGGTTCCCATATTGTATTCAACTCTATACTTGGTCTACTCAGCAGGTCATTGTAGCCCAACATATATGCTGATTCCTTCTGGGGGTTAGGGTTATTCTATTGCGTGTTATCAATTGTCGCTTTGAAATAATTGGTTCTTATGGAATAATTTTGTATTACTATTAAAAGAGATTCATTTTCTCTCTTAACGTTTCTCCTTCTTCTCCTCTAATTGTTGATTTTTCGCTGACGAGTCCTCTTCCTCCTTCTTTTCGTGACATTTCGGGCCTATGTTATCTTTTGGGAAGTAAGGCCTTGTACATCATCATCATTTTCCTCGTCCATTTGTCTTGGATCCTCCCTTATCCATTTTAAGAATGGTCCAGATTATCTTTCGAAGGATTGCTCAGGTGTTTATTTTTTATGGGATTTCTGCGACAGAATTTAGTTTCAAGTAATTTTCTGGTTCTTCTTGTTGTATAGCCGTAATACAAATACAAGCAGAAACATAATCAAAGATAATGACGATATTCAATGAACGAACGAAACACCCTTCTTTATAAAAATATATCTCTCATTTTATTCTCGAAAAGGGCCTACAGTTAGTTGTTGTTTGAGAGATAGATGGAAAGACATATACTCAAAATATCTTCTTCTGGGAGGCAGAAGGTGCCAACGCTTGCACCCCCTTGCAAGCATGTCAGAGACGACCCAACCCTCTGATCGGCTGCGTGGCCCTGGCTCGACTCCGATTCTCTACCACTATCTAAATCTGACCGCGTGGTTCTCATCACGTGGTCTCCTTCCGGTTATACACCTGTTTTACCCGACTGCCCTGATGTGCTGTCATATCCCTGTTTACTCATTACAGCGTGACAGCTTGTCAAAGCACACGGGGTCACAAGGAACGAACCGAAAATCCTTGTCATATGTTATATAACATTCTGAGGTACTGGATTTTATTTTTTCTTTCATCTCTGTTTGAGAGCGTCTGTTTTGAATGTTCCTAAATATTTATAGTTTTCTTTTTCTCCAAATGTTTAGTTGCATTCAGGATTGGGTAGTTATATCCTTTCAATTGTTTCTATTTGCCATTTTTTTATTATTATAAGTACAGCATTATTTTCAAGCCAAATTTCATTCTATATCTTCGCCGTAGATTATATTAGTTTGTCTAAGAGTTTTTATCTTTTATTTTCGACAACTACCTTCATATCATCCATATACAAGTGGTTGTTTATCTTTTCCAGTGACTTTGTGACTTTTTAGCTTCCTACTCATTTTCTAAGAACAAAATCCAGTGTCATCATAGCTAAAACGAACTGCAGTGGCGAGACTGAGTCTCCCTGGAAGATGCCTCTTTGAATTCTAACTTCTTGTCCTGCTGCTAATTCCACTTTCCTATTGTCCATAACTTTCGGGATGAAACTTATGAATATTTTGAATATTACCAGGACGTTCTGTTATCCAGCTTGCTATGGTTACATCTTCCGACTTTGGTTTGACCTCTTAAGGATGTGCTGGTCATCTGTTACTCTTGTTCGTTTATGATATCCTTTCTGTTCATCTGGAAATAGTCCGTGGCACACAAACGAGTAATGTATTTCTTCTTTTATCTGAGCAGTTAGGATTTTGCACATCTTAGGTAAGCACGTTATCGGTCTATAGTTGCTTGAGAGGGTTCCTTTTGGTGTCATTCCAGATCAGAATAATTTTTCCTCTTGTCATCCAATCGAGTATGTTTCCGTTTTGTAGGTATTTACTCAGTTGATGAGACAATCTGTCGTCGATGGACGTAAATTTTTAAAATCAGAATCTATGTACGTGATCGAGACTGAATATCTTCCAATTTGATACTTTCTTTAGTGTTGATCTTCGTGAATCAAAGAGTTATGTTCGCTTCTGAACCTTCTTAAAGCCTTTGTATATTTTTATGGTATTTCTCCATTTAATATTCACTTAAATATCTCCTTTCGAAGCAATTAAGGTCAGAGCTGAGTTATATTTTATTCATAAAATTTATATAATAAATTTCAAATAAATAAAGGGAAATATTCCCTGATTAGCTTGTAAAAATTATCTCCCTTAAGAAATTATGATCCGTGTACACGTGAATAAGTATCCTAAACTCTTAATAACAAGTTGCAAATCAGACAAGAATTTTTTTTCATTCTCCAGGATACATTATAGGTCGACACATGAAAATGCTATTGTTGGACGAGGAAGCCAGGGACAATGAAAATCGGATTACAATAATCCCAAAGGAAGAGGAAGTCTGGATCCAGGATCGGAATATGAAAAGAAGAAAATTTCCTGTAACTCAAAAGGAATTTTCTAATTCGAATCGCTGAAACATGGACAAACACTTAAATAATTGCAAGAGAAAGAGACTTTTTTTGTTCCGGGTAAGGAAATCAAGCGACCATTTTGCTGCATTGAAGCACTTTCCCAGCAAATGACCAACGGGCTGGAATGTCACATGTCACATATTTTCCAGACTTGTCAATTTCATCACTTGGTTCGCTTCATACAACACTCCTTGGCTGCTCAAAAGTTCCAACAAATTGAATTTTAAAATTCCATGACATATTCACTGATTCCCAATTCGAATCGTTCTTTTGTGAATAAATACACACTTTTGCTGAAGGAGGGTTGGTTGGGTTTTTTACGGCATGTCAACTTTTGGGGGATTGTTTAATGCCAATATCAGTCAAATGATCATTTGGTTTCAAGTAACTATTCATAAAAAGAGAACATGTCGAATAGTGGACTTTGACGTCCCGGCAGACAACAGAGTAAAATTGAAAGAAAGCAAAAAGAGAGTTAAATACCGAGACTTTGCCAGAGAACTAGCAAACGACAGTGATACCAGTTGTAATCGGAGCACTCGGTACAGTCACCAAAGGATTAGTAAAGGGACTGGAAGACTTGGGAATAAGATGACAAGTGGAGACCATGCAAACTACAGCCTTATTTACATCGGCCAGAATACTGGGAAGGGTCCTGGAGACTTGTTGCCACTCAAACTCTAGTAGAAACCATCAGCTAAGTGAAGAACTCTCTAAGGAGTAAATAATAATAATAATAATAATAAGAAGAAGAAGAAGAAGAAGAAGATTATGCTCCCAGGACTCGAAATCTACATTCGGAAAACGACGATTTATAACAGCAGCTGATAACAGTATTGGCAACAGAAGTACAGATCAGAAAAACAACGGTATGGACAAGCGACAAACTATTGATATTGCACACGAGAAAGCATGGACATGGTTGTGAAAAGAAAATCTAAGGAGAGAAACTGAATCTCTTCTAATAGCGGCACAAAACAACGCCATAAGGACTAACTATTTTAAAGTGAAAATAGATAAGACACAACAGAAAAGCAAATGTATGTCATGTGGAGAAGAAGATAAAACAATTAATCATATTGTCAGCGAATGCAGCAAGCTGGCAGGAAAGGAGTACAAGACCAAGCATGACAGGGGGAAGAAAGATGATCCACTGGGAATTGTGCAAGAGACTGAATTTTCATCATACTACCAAATGGTATATGCACAAACCAGAATCTGTCCTAGATAATGGATTTTGAGATTCAAGTAGATCACCTGAAAACTTGATCGAGTGAGAATTAACAACAAAAAAAAAAAAAGAACTTGTCGACTCGTGAATTTTGACGCTCTAGCAGACCACTAAAAGAAAGAAAACAAACTGTGGAATATGCGAGTGACGGTGATACCAATTGTTATTAGTGCACTTGGAACGAACCCAGAAACCTTGAAAGAAAGACTGGAGAAACTGAAAATCAAGGGAAAAAAATGAGACCATCCGACCTACCGCATTATTAAGATCGGCTAGTATACTAAGGAGAATCCAGAAAACCCAAGAAGACTTGTTGTCACTCAGCCTCCAATGAAAGACCACTAGGTAACGCTTGCGTTAAAAATTCGCAAGAAGTAAAAATAATGATTATAAAGTCCTGATTGCACAGATAAGAGAAAAAAAATAATTACTCGTTTGTATACCACGGTCTATACCACAGGGGAACAAAAAGGAATACATGTCATACTAGATATCAAGAAAGAAGCCAAAACGAGATGGAAAATGTGGCAGGGGCATAGATTGACATCAAAAAGGACTTTGATATGCTACCATAAACTAGTAATGAAATAGTAATAAGTAAATTTGGCGAACGTAGTTGAAGGTGACCCGAAGGCTCCTTTTTCAATAGCTACTACACCGAGATGTAGGGGAGGGTGCTACTCCTTTTCCTGGATTGCTCCACTTTACCCTCGATACGTACCTTATATTGCTGAGTGTTAAACGAGGAGGTATTAAGTACCATTTTTAAAGTCTTTGGTATGACGCGACCTAGGATTGAACTTTGGTCTCCCAAATCATTGACGAACACTCTACCCACAAAAATAGTAATAAGTAATAATAAATAATAATAAGTAACATTACTGGGAGAAATTTCACTTTTTATATAAATTTTATTCTCATTTTGATATGTAAATTTACAGGAATTGTTTCATTATATAAAAGATTCTTATCGGTATGTTTGGGTTAGTTTTTTTAATGGCACATGAAACTTTCATGGGGTATTTAATACCAAAATTTGATTCATTTGTAAATTTTTCATTATAATCATAATTATTTATATTTTGATATGATATTGCAATAATTGACTTTTGATTTATACTTTTTTTTACTTTTTTTACTTAAATAATTATTATTTGTTTCTACAGTTATATGATATCAAGTATTCCCATGTAAGGCCAATAATCTATACACGGCTATATGATATCAAGTATTCCCATCTAATCCTATTTACCAACCCCTCCGCTCGGGCAGGATATGACACAAGGTCATTTTTAAGCGGAGTTTAACAGGTTTGAATTCAGAGTTTTCCTTCTCCTAGACTAGTTGCCTCACCAAGGCTGAAGAACCTAGTCTGTCCTACTATTTACCCATAGCTGGAGGGAGAATAAGTGGATTTATACCTTTCCCAAGGGTATTAGTGCTATGTGAAATGTAATCAGTTTTGTCCAGGATTTGAACTCGTGTCACCGTATCCATTTCCTACGACGATAACCATTACACCACGGGCACCAACCAATTCCCATCTAATGCCAATACACGTTTATATTATTTCAAGTATTCCCGTCAAACATCAATAATTCTGAAGCCATCTGGCTAAGAAAAGGAAACCTTAAGAGAGAAACAGAATCCCTCCTAATAGCAACACATGACAATGCCATAAGAACAATCATATCAAAGCCAGAATAGATAAGACGCAACAAAACAGTAAATGTAGGCTACTCGGTGACAGAGACGAAACGATCAATCACATAATAAGCGAATGCAGCAAATTAGCACAGCGGGAGTATAAGGCGAGACACGGCAAGGTGATCCACTGGGAAATGTGCAGGAAATTTCAATTAGACCATACAAACAAATGGTATGTGCACAACCCAGCACCTGTCCTAGAAAATGATTCGCATAAACTCCCATGGGACTTTAATATACAAAGGTATCACCTAATCCTGGCTAGAAGTCCAGACCTCATAATAATCAACAAAAAAAAGAGAATCTGCAAAATTGTCAACTTTGCTGTCCCGGCGGACCACAGAATAAATCTGAAGGAAAGTGAAAAGAAGGATAAGTACCTCGACCTTGCTAGAGAATTCAAAAAGCCGTGGAACATGAAAGTAACGGTTGTGCCAATTGTGATTGGTGTGTTAGGCACAATAACTAAAGGATTATTAAAAGGCATGGAGGACATGGAAGTTGGCGGACGGGTAGAGAATATTCAAACGACAGCATTGCTAAGAACGGCCAGAATCCGAAGACGAGTCCTGAAGACTTGAGGAGACTTGCTGTCACTCAAACTCCAGTGAAAAACCATCAGCTAACACTGATGTGAAAAACTCTAAAGGAGTTACATAATAATAATAATCCTTGATAAACAATCATAGCTTCAAATAACAATTCTTAATGCAAATAGTTTTGTTTATTCAGTGCTAAGCTCCACTCAGTAAATTTCCCATAATCCTTGCGCTTTGATGAGCTCATCTAAATGAACCCCTTATAAATGTTTTATTGACCTGGGCAGTGAAAAGCTCAGCTTAGTAAAGATAAAAAAATTTCAGAGAATAGGTAGGCATAATAGAATAATAAAAATGATGATCACCATATTTCTGGTTGGTTGGTTGGTTGGTTTTTTATAATGTCTGAAAATGTATAAAATATCCAACAAAATCTTTATCATCAATGTCATGTAAAACTAGAGAGAGGAATTGGCAACGGGAGATCAAATCCTAGCTGAAGTAAAAAAAAAAAAAAAAAAATTACTTAAGAGGCATCTGCCAGGGAGACTCGCTCTCATCACAATTATTCATGAGATCAATGATGGCTTTCAACTATGCACTTAGGAAAAGAACAAGGGGCTACAAATTTACAAAATCATAAAGAAAGGCGAGCTACTTTATGTACAAGGATGGTATAAAGGTATTCGCCAAAAATGAAAAAGAATTGAAGACCGTGATACAAACAATAAAAATATACAGCCAAGATATAGGAATGGAATTTAGCATTGAAAAATTGCTATGCTCATAATAAAACATGGAAAAAGCGAAACAACGAAATGAATAGAACTACCAAATCGGGAAAACATTACAACGCTTAAAGAAAAAGGAAAGCTACAAGTATTTGGGGATATAGGAAGTGGACACCATCAAACAAGCGGAGAAGGAAAAAATAAGAAAAAGTACCGAAGAAGAACGTGAAACCTTCTTAAAGCCAAGCTCTGCAGCAGAAATCTGATGAAAGGGATAATCACCTGGGCAGACCTCCTTGTAAGATACCCGGGACCATTCCGAGAATTATTCAGGGAGAAATACAGACATATGTCAAGAAAATTGATGCCTATGCGCAAGGTCTTACATTCCAGAGACGGCATCGACTCTATGTCTTGAAAAATAAGGAGGTAGAGGACTCGGCAGCATTAAGCATTCCATTGATTCATCAACACAAGAACTCGAGGACAACGTTAAAAATGCAAAGAAAGACTGAATGTTGCAACCAGTAACAGTAATAACAACAGAACAAGAAACAGAAAAAATGAAAGTAAAAACTAGAAAATAGAAATAAGAAGAAAAACAACTGTATAGATTATTCAAACAACAAATTAGTGATCTTACACACGAGAAGAGTTAAACATGGCTAAGGAAAAGCGTCAAGATCGAAACTGAATCTTTAATATCAGTACAAAACGCCATAAGGACCAATTATATTAAAGGAGAATTATGAAGGCGCAAAAGAATAGCAAGTATGGAAACAGATGAAACGGTTAATGAGATAACAGGCGAATGCAGTAATCTAGCATAAAAGAACTGCGATAACCGTTGTACAAAGCTCGCCTCCTGAGTTACCACAAAGCGGAATAATGGCCACGAAGGAATGACTGTACCTTTTAAAGAACTCCAGAACTGGAGTTTCACCATCAGATGCTGTTCAATATCATACCCAGGACTAATAATTATCTGCAGAAGCCTCATCCTAGCATATCTTCCAGAACTGGAGCCTCACCATCAGATGCAGTTCAATGTCATCGCCTGGACACTGGTATAATAATAAAAATATACTGGAAGTCAATGACTGAATGGGATAAATAAAAGACTTCGCCAAAAGTTTAGTATGATGTTAATGTCGACTTCTGATGTTGTTCTTAATTCGGTGTCAGGTCATTTAGTTTTAACACGAATTATTTCTTTATTCAAAATAAGACCCTTTCCAAGAATTATCGACTTGTCTGCGGGACTTAGAATCCACTGACTGTATCCTCCTTTTAGAGGGGTAAGATCTTCTAAAAAAGAAATATCCTGAATAAGACAATAAAATCCATCTGATGGTGAGGCTCCAATTCTGGGCAGTCTGGAGTATGCCTTTTTTGCTATTACTATCAGATACACTCTGACCCGGAATAGTAATACCTGTTAGGGTCCCGTCAGTGGGTCAAAAAGATATATTTTAAAATCATTCGTATGTATGTGCACAAAAAATCTCAGAAATAACTAAATAAAAAAATGATAATATGGATACTGAATGAACCCGATTGCCTAACCTCTAAACATAAAATAACCCTAGACAGGTTGATTTGCCGTTAAAATCAATGAATCAATCAATTCTAAGTATTACTGACTTTTGGAGAGTATTGATGCTATAAGAAATGCTTAGATGTTGAAAGAGCATCTAGAATCTCTTGGGTGTCAAGTGTACAGTTGACGATGGGAATAACTTTGGTATTGAGCTCCACTTTCTTCGGCATATTTCGTAATTTTCTTTTCGTTGTCACCAGGTGATCGTCTGGGACAATAACGGCAACGATGCAACACACTCTGCAGTGTCCTTCTTAACAATAATTAGATCTGGGCGAAGATGGCGGATAATACGGTCAGTTTTCATTTGAAAGTCCCACGAGATTTCACGTTCTCATTCTGCTTCCGACCCGTGCTGGTAGCCCTTGTCTACCGCTGGAATCCCGGATGCTTTTCACAAGTTCTGTTAGAGAGTTCCATCTACGTATGTCATAGGGACGTTTGTATCCCTTTTGCGCAAGCATTTTCTCTGCAGTGTCAATTATATCACAGTCTACTAAATGCATTTCTTTACATAATTGGTTGGTTGGTTAGTTTTACTGTATGCCAACCTTTATTGGGTTATTTAATGCTGAAGTCTTTTTTATAAAAATTTATTTCTAAGAAAAAAAATCTAGCTGACCACGTGCGTCTCTTGATTTGGCCAGAGTGGAAAAGGGAGAAGGAATCCCAGACAATGCGGCACCCAAAAGCTACCTCCTCTTTTTGTCGAGAACTACTATTGAACCCTCAGTACGAATTCGGGGACCTAACTGAAAGGCAGGAAAAATTTGCCAGCAGATGGGTTTTGTCAATCGCTTCTTGAATAGCCGAGAAACATTTTAAATTGGCTGAAGCTTTCCAAGAAATAAAAGTAAAATTAAACGAAAGTCGAGAACTGAAATTCTACCAAGTTAAACAACTGAAAGAAAATTCAACCGAGAATTCTGCTGAAAAGAACTTTAAAGAAGACTCGCAATTTAATGAACTCTGAAACATTTCGACAAAATAAAAAAGAAAAGAAAATACTCAAATTCAAAACTTAATTTCAAAGAATTTTGTTTCCCGGACACTCTCTCAGATAAGTTCAAGCGAACTGCACTAAAATTTGCAACACTTTTCTATCCATTTCTTTCTTGTTTCCTTTGTATAAAAGTCCCTTTAAAAATTGTATTATCTGTGTTATCTTTTCGAACTAGAAAGCTGCGGAAATTACTGTTTAAACTTACAGTTTGAATTTACCGTTTAATATTGCACACTAAATCCCCCTAAAACATTACCCAGTTAAATACTAAACTTTGCTTTAGCGTCACTCTCTTTATATCAAATTTTATTCCCCAAATTTTCTTTATATAGCAAATTTTATCTTTATTTTTACAAGCAATTAAATGGTTTCAAATAACCATTCCAATTTGATAATTTACTCATAAGCTTGCCTTGTTGGTCGGCTAGTTGTTTTCTTTTATGGCATCTCAACCCTTGCTGAGTTATCTAATGTGCAGTCTTTTTTTTTTCTTTCTAGTTATTATTTGATTTCAAGAAACTATCTTTCTCATCAGGAACCCATTTTGTACCTTTCGTAATAATATTAAAGAGAGATGATATTTTTATAAATGTTGTCACATTCTTCCAGATATACAACACATTTCCATTGCTGTAAAAATTGTCTTGTTTGTTCTCAAATCTGTTCAGTTTAAAACTTCATAGAGCACATTTTTTTTTCTTTTTCTCTTTGGTATCAAAATTAAGAAACAATCGACGCTGTTCTGATCAACATCATCATAATGTTGCCGAACAAAACCTTTTTAGAACTTAAGGAAAAAGATAATCGAAATTAGGACGGAATCCGCGGGATTTGATACAAGCCAAAGACTTGCTGACCAAACCCGATTGATTTTAAAGATAGGTTGGTTTTCTGACCTTGAGATAATAGAAATACCTTGATAATTAAGTCGTAAAAACAATATTCAAGAGCCCCCCTACACGAATTGAAACGCAAAATCCTGAAAACCAAAACAGCACTACATGAATGTTAACACAAGAAGACAGAAAAGCTCTTGAGTAAATAAAAACAATCATGATTGAAAAGATAACGACATTACCATATCCAAGAAATTGAGACTGGAAAAGAGTCAAGGAAGAATTCAAACTGGTAAATTGATAAATTATTAAGAAATAGCGCAACTGATATCAATGTTTGTGACCGTAGTCGAGGGTGACCCGAAGGCTCCCTTTTCGATAGCTACTACACCATGGGTGTAGGGGAGGGCGCTGCAATCCCTGGATTGCTACACTTTACCCTTGATCCTTACCTTATAATGTTTTATGGCATATCAACCATTGTAGGTTATTTAATCCTATTTATCCAACCCCTCCACTCGGGCAGGATATGACACAAGGTCAATTTTTTAAGCGGAGTTTAACAGGTTTGATTTCAGAGTTTTCCTTCTCCTACACTAGTTGCCTCACCAAGGCTGAATAACTCAGTCTGCCCTACTATTTACCCATAGTTGGAGGGAGAATAATTGGATTTATACCTTTCCCAAGGGTATTAGTGCTATGTGAAATGCAATCAGACTCGTCTAGGATTTGAACTCGTGTCGCCGTGTCCATTTTCTACGACGATAACCCTTACACCACGGGCACCACGGGTTATTTAATGCCAAATCCATTTTTATGCATATAAACGATCCAGTTTTGCATAAGTATAGTTTTTTGTTTACACACAGTTAAATGTCAGAACAGTTCTATTTTAAACAATTCAGGTTAGCATAAGTACTCAGTTCAGCTCTATTTGATCCATAGATAGGACTCCCTCTGGTGCTACCACTGCGGGCCAGAGTGGACCTGGGAGCGATGATTATAAAGGAGGACGCCGCATTCCCCAAAGCTCCAGAATTACTGGCGCCTCTCAAACAGAGTGTTTAGTGTCATATCTAGGACACTCGTTGGGGGAGTCTTACCCCTCAGCAGAGATACAGTCGTATTCAACACCACTCCCCGAATGGTTCAGGGAAATTAGGCTAGAAAAACAAATAAAGAAATAACAAAAAGAAAGTGAAAGTGTTAAGGAAAAAAGACACGCATTGGAATAAAGAGACAAAAAATACAACAGTAGACAAGAACTAGAAGAAATAAATCAAAAGATATTGGCGAAAGAAAGATTTGAGTTATACAGACACAGGGTCAAGCAATACAAACAAAACGGGATCTTCCAAAGTAACCAAAGAAAATCTCTACCAAATAGGCAGAAAATATGCAAAGACAAATAACAACTGAATGCAAAGGAAACAAAACAACTTGGGAATAAAATATGGGAATAAAAAGAACATAACAGAAAGGCTGAATGGATAAATGACATTAAAAAGAAATTGCAAGAACTCGAAGAAGGCTTTTAGTGTCACATATTGGACCACTGGACAAACAACAACAAAGCTCGTTGATATATAAAAATATAACTTATATTTTTATTCTTGACGGCGACAATTGTGTGTAGTAGGAAATACAGCCAGAAAGAGTTCGCACATATCTTTCTTATGTGGTGGGGACCCTTTTTGTGAAGTAGTGCAGTGACTGGAGAACACATACGAGGAGCTGACAAGTCTGCCTGAGAGACCAGTGGGTCTCCCCCTTCTCTTGAGAGAACAGTGGGGTCTCTCCTCCTCGCTTGAGCGACCAGTAGGTCTCTACCTTCAGTCCAAATTTACATACCTTATATTGTCTTTTCGAGCCCCATGCGGAAGTATGAACATCCTCTTCGCCATACGTATTTTTCTGTTTATGGCTGGTTATCGGAACTTACATACTTCCGTTTTTTCCAGTAATTTGTTGATCTTATCTGCGAACGGGAGTATCTGTCACTCTATCTATAGGCAATAAATCATATTCTCTTTCCTGTGAAACAACTTTGTTGATGTTATCTTGCGATCACATTGAATCTGCTAAGTTCATCGTTGCCAGCTAAGTTAGTATATTACATTAGGCGAACATACACCTACACTCTCTAAGAGCAACACTCAAGAAAGTACCACAATAGGAAACACCAGGTCACGATGGCATACATGGTTTCTGGTTTGAAAAATTAACGTCCATCCATGAAAAATTGTTTCTGCAAATGAGTAAATAATCAGAAGAGTCAAGCATACGTGAATGGATGACGAAAAGAAAACTTATCGATGCCAGAAGAACACACAAAAAACCCATTCCCATCAACTAGAAACCAATAAAGTGTTTACCTATGATGTGAAAAAATCATAACTGTACAGATGAAAGAAGAAACCTTTTACTCACTTAAATGCTGCAGATTATTTCTCGAAAAAATAAATGATGTCGGCAAAAGAACAAGATGAACAGATGAATAATTATATATAGTCATCAAGTCCTCAACGAGACCAAAAAAAGGGGGAAAATGTAACTATGCCATGAATTGACTACAAAAAGACCCATGATGTTATACTGTAAACTTGAATAATGGAATTCTAGAAATGTACAAAAATATCCGACAAAGTCATAAGCTTCATCTCGAAAGCCATGGAGAACAGGAAAATAGAATTAGCAACAGGACGAACCCTGGCAGAAGTTTAAAAAAAAAACGAAGAAGTTTTGTTACATATTGACCTTTGACAGAATGTTTGTTGTCGATTTCTAAACAGGATATTGCACCTGGGTAAACAAGGGGACAGCGGAAATAAATCGCGTGAATAGAGAACCGGAAAGAAAACAGGTGGACGTTGAAAATATTACAAATTGACAAGAGATTCGCAGTCGACATACAAAGACGCGCAGAGATTCGGTCAGATTCGGAGAGCAGTCAGCTAGTACCCAGAGGAGTGAGGGTGCCCCGACTTGACTGAGAAACAGAAGAAGTACTAAGTGGGGTTCTGAATATAGAATCACAACGGGAATTAAGAAGACATGGTGCCAAATATAGCAGTCCGAGTCTTTCATCTTTTCTTCTCTGTCTCTCCCTTTCGAGCAATAAAGAAGAGAGTTATATTTTTATAAAGAAATGTGTCATGGCCACTTCATTTCTTCATTGGTATACAACATTTTCAAGAGAAACTCAGTCTCACCACTGCTATTCGTTATAACAATAGCAAGTAAAAATGACGACTGAGGTCGAGGGCGACCAGAAGGGTCCCTTTTTAATAACTACTACACCGAGGTGTAGGGGGGCGCTACTCCTTTCCCTGGATTGCTCTACTTTACCCTTGATACGTACCTTATACTGTTGAGTATTAAGCAAGGAGGTATCAAGTACCATTTTAAAGTCTTTGGTATGATGCGACCTGGGATTGAACCCCGGTCTCCCAGACCGTTGGCGAACACTCTACCAACTAGACCAGTGAGACGGTTATACAATATTGCCACTCAATAATTAGAGAGTAAGGAAGTACAATGGGGGCTACAATTTTACAAAACCACAAGAAAAGATTAATCACTTTATGTACAAGGATAATATAAAGGCATTTGCAAAAAATGAAACAGAATTGGAGACCCTGATACTAACAATAAGAATATACAACCAGGGTATAGGATTAGAATTTGGCATATATTTGTGCAGAAAATAAAAAGAAAGGAATAAAACTATCAAATCAGGAAAGCGTTAGAACGCTTGGGGAGGAAGGAAAACTACAAATAACCAGAAATATTAGAAGCGGACACCAATAAACTAGTGGAGATGAAGGAAAAAAATAAGAAAACACTACTCCAAAAGAACGAGAAAACTTCTCGAAACAAAGCTCTGCAACAAAAATCTCATTAAAAGGATAAAAACACGGATGGTCTTCCTTGTAAGATGTTGTATATTGACCTCCGACCCGGCCGGACTGTCAAAATAGGAAAGGCACCTGTGTAAATAACAAGTGCATCCGGTCGAGGAATATCAGAATATAACCTTGACCGTGGACGGGTTGAATGTGTGCGATTTGTGACGCCCACAAGAAGAAGGTGGATGATGAACTATTATATAACTCAGTGGACAGGAAGTTCAATAAGTTGGACACAAGATGCGGTAGAGAAAGCCAGCACCCAGCAGAGTGGGCCCTCATGTCCCCGATTGAGCAGTTGTAGTTGGAGATAAGATGAGGTAGAGAAAACCAGCACCCAGAGAGGCTGGACCCCCAGGCCTCCAGTTGAGCAGCCCAGAAGAACGTGAAAGAAACGCAGTTATGGACAATAGAGTGGGGGTCAATATGTTGCAGTTCTGTTCGGTCTCCAACTCCCTCTCACACACAACCCTTTCAAATAAAGTGAGAGGTATATACAACATAAGATACTCGGGTCCATTTCTAAAATGGACAAAGAAGGAATGAGGACAAAGGATCCAAATGACAAGAAAGTTGATGATGATGCACAAAGCCTTACATCTACGAGATGACATTGACTGAATGTGTCTAGAAAAAAGAATGAAGAGGACTCACCAGCGGTGAGGATTACGTAGATACATCAATACAAGGACTCGATGACTACTTTGAAAAACAAATAAAGATTAATTACAGCAGCTAGTAACAGCATTGGAAACATTAAAACAAATAGAAAACAATAAAAACTTGAAAACAGAAAAACAACTGTATGGATATTTCAAGCGACAAACGAATGAGATTGCACACGCGAAGACCTGAATATAACTAAAAAAATAGGAAACTTCAAGGTGGAAATTGAAATTTATTCAAAAGCAGCACAAAACAACGTCGTAAGGACTAATTATCTTAAAACGAAAATTGATACGCTGCAGAATTGCAGGCGTAGGCTATATACAGTCGGAGAGGAGACTGTTAATCTCATAATAAACGAATGCAGCAAGCAGGCACAAAAGAAGTACAAGACTAAGCACCACTGGTTGGGTAAGGTGATTCACTGGGAACTGTGCAAGAAATTAAAATTTGACTATAGTACCACGTGATATATGCACAAAAAATAAACTGTCTTAAAAGATGATATGCATTAACTTCTCTGCGATTCTGAGATACGAATGGATCACCTAATTCCGGTTGATTAACAAGAAAAGAACTTTCGTCTAATGGATTTTGCCATTCCGGCAAATAAAAGAAAGCGAAAACATAGACAAATACTTGGACTTTGCCAGAGAGCTGAAAAAAACTGTGGAACGTGAGAGTAACAGTGTAGTTGGTGAGCCTGGAGATTTGGGGAAGACTTGAGATTGTCCAGACCAGCTAGAATACTTAGAAGAGTCCTGGAGACCTGTGAAGACCTGTGGTGACTTGCTGTCACTAAGTCTTCTACGAAAACTACTGATTACATCAGGTATGAAAATCTCAAAAAGTTTTGAAATGACAATAATTACCATCTTCAAACAATTATAGCTAGTGTATAGACTCGTACATCATACAAATTCCTGAGACCTAAATTGAGACCTTTGGAAGTTGGAAGTTGCAAGCCAACCAATTAGTCTAGGCCAAGCCTTGTTTGACTATTTACACACACAAAGTTTGTATTTCTCGATCCGTAATATTAGGTTAAAAGTTACGTCTTCAAAAATCGGATGATACGCCATTATATACGGTAAGAATTATTAATAAAAATAATTTGCACAGAGATATTGCAAGTAACTATTCTTCATCATCATCATCATGTCGTGCCGCTAGCACGGATATCCCTGACCCTCTCTCGCCACTTCTCCCTATCGTTCATCGCCTCTGGCAGGTCTTCAGGGCTACATCCCATATCCTCACAGAGCTGCTGTATGTATGTTCGCGCTGGTCGTCCTGCTTTTGCTCGGCCATATGTGGGGGTCCATAGGAGTACATCACTTATCATCTCGTCCCTACTTCTCCAGCAGTGTCCTGCATGTCTGGTCCGTCAAACTTGGATAGTTTTCGTGATGGGAGGCAGGTGGCCGTATAGTTGGTGCCTTATTGGGTGTTGTCTCCAGGACTTGTTCAATATTGCTCGCAACATTCTTGTGTAATTGCCGTCCAGCTTCTTCTCCAGCCGTTTAGTTAGCGTCCAAGTAGTGCATCCATACAGCAGTATCGATACGACCGCTGCCTGGAAGAAACGGCGTTTCATTTTATCGGTCAGGTCGGATCTCCATATGATCGATAGTCTATCGATAGCTGTCCATGTTTTCGTTTGCTGCGTGTCGATATCTTTTTCGGTTGATGAGACACTAACGATTATATATTTTCGATTAATTCCTTTTAGCAAAAACTCATATTTTACCAGCCTTTTTAATTCAGTTCACAATCATTTAAAACAGGTAAACACTTAATACTTACTAGTCATAGCAAAATTCCTATTGTTAAATTAAAATATAACTATTACATAGCAAAACTTGGAACATTTTAACTGTGTGCAAACGAATAAAATTACTAGTGTTAAATAGCAATACTTGAAACCGTTTGACTGTGAGCAAATAAAACTGTTAGTGTTGGATTGCAAAACTTGAAACTATTTAACTGTGTGCAAATAAAACACTTAGTGTTAAATCGCAGTGCTTGAAACCATTCAACTGTGTACAAACAAATGACCACTGGCTCTTTGAAAGATTGATAACAAAAAAAGTATTCGTTTTCTAATAATGTGCGTGTATGTGTGAGTATAAAAAGATGGTTGCTTAATTGGTTGGTTGGGTTTTATTGCATATCAACTCTTGCAGGTTATTTAATGCCAAATCTTGTGTATACATATATTAAGTATACAGTATTTGTTAACTAGTCAAAGTAAAGTTGGTGACCTTAGTCGAGGGTGATCGAAGGCTACCACAATAGCTACCACACCGAGATGTAGGGGAGGGTGCTATTTCATTCCTTGGATTGCTCCTCTTTACCCTTGATCCTTACCTTATAATGCTGAATGTTAAGCAAGGCAGCATCAAGTACCCTTTCTTGAGTCTTTGGTATGACTCGACCTGATATTGAACCCCGGTCTCCCAGGCCATTAGCGAATACTATTTTCAAACGAGCCAAAGCTCATTTGTTTTCTAACAGTTAAAGGGTTTCAAGTACTGCTATTTAACCTCAACAACTCTATTCAACACTATTCATTTGCGCACCGTTAAACGGTTTCAAGTATTGCTATGTAATACCAATAATTCAGTGTTAAATGGTTTCAAGTATCGTTATGGAACATTAGGAATTCAATTTAACATCAGACATTTGCTTGTACACAATTAAATACTTAAACAGTTCTGTTTGACACATAGATGGGACCCTAACAGCTACTGTTATTCAGAGAGTTATCACAATGAAGATGTAGTCCACATTCCCAAAGCTCTAGAACAGGAGCCTTACCATCAGATAGTTTGATGTCATAATCCAGGACACTCGTTGGGGGTCTTACCTCTTCTGAAGAGATGAGGTTGGTATATTCAACAACTCTGACTTGATGAGTTGAAACAGGATTTGGCATTTACAGCGTGTTTCAAATAACTACGATTGTCTGGGGCTTTTTTTAATACTTAAATCCGCCATGTCAGGGTGAGTCGACCAATATCGGAAAAGGATTTCATTATAACAAAGGAAGAGTAAGGATTTAACAGAAATGTTACAAATACAAAACAAAGAAATCCAAATCAAGACGAAGGAAATGCTTTATCAACTCTGAATTTAGAAAATCCAATGTTGTAACTGACAGGAAAAGGTACATTTACGATGGATTTTGATTCACAAAGGAAATTTCCAACTTAAGAAGCGACTGGAATTAAATCTACGTTTGGTAAGTAGAAGATTCAGAAAGGATCGATGCTGTAAACTAGAAACAGTAAAACGATAGAATGTTTGATGACATATCAACTTTCTAGGGTTATTTAATGCCAATGGTCCGGGAGACCGGGGTTCAATCCCAGGTCACGTCATACCAAAAACTTTAAAAATGGTACTTGATACCTCCTTGCTCAACACTCAGCAATATAAGGTACGTATCAAGGGTAAAGTGGAGCAATCTAGGAAAAGTTGATGCGCCCTCCCCTACACCTAAGTGTAGTAGCTATTAAAAAAAGAGCCTTCTGGCTGCCCTCGACTAAAGGGAGACAACTTTACTTACTTTACTTACATCCTTCGAGAGGAACAGTAGCGGGTACAATTTAACCCATAGCTGGAAGGATAAGGGAGTTCATGCCTTTCCCAGGGGTATTTATGCGAAAGTGAACGTTATACAGCGACTGGAGTTCGAACTCACTTACTACAAATCCACAAGCTAGCGCGTTAACCATTGCACCTCGAGGACACACGCTCGAATTAAACGGCATTTCGAACCATATGGGGTTATTTATGACTATAGATTCGGGAATCACGTATTTTCTTTCATATAATTTGTCTGATGGTGTTGTTGTGTGCTGCTATTTGAAAAAAATTCATTATCATTATTAATATTATTATTGTGAGTTCTTCACACCAGTCGTAACAAATGGTCTTTCACTGAAATCTCCTCAGGACTCTTCTCAGTATTCTAGTGGATCTTAACAATGTTGTAGTCTAATTTTTTTTTTCATCATACAACGTTTGAAAGCACGTGCGATACCCTGTCCTCATCAGCCGCCAACCAGGGTTGATAACACAGTTTCGGTAGCTCAAGGCGGTACTGCCACTCCTGGCGCTACCAAGCAGCTTTTGCCACCGAACAGGGTATTAAGAGAATTATATATGTATATATATATATATATATAGAGAGAGAGAGAGAGAGAGATATTTACGCCAGATCAATTAAGAGTAGAGACAACATTGGACGTTAATCTTCATTTTTAGTGTGCAGTTTGTGATTTAAAAAACAAAACAAACAAACAAAAAACGTGTTTACTTTTGGCGGTTAATGTTATTACGCGTTTACAGTAACCGTTTCTTACGTAATCACAGGGGAAAGGTGGTTCTGCGTATATTTCCTTCATGCTGAAAACTACTCGCTTTCGAAAAATTTTCAGCATGAAGGAAATACTGTCTCGATTCTCCTGAATTTCAGTTCTGTCAGTCTCGTTTCCAAGCCCTTGAGGATTATTTCTAGCGAGCAATTTCTTTTTGTATCACCATTACTTTCATGTTCCAAAGTTGTTTCAGCTCTCCGGCAAGGTTTAAGTGTTTCTTTACTTTTCGCTTTCTTTTATTTTCACTCTGTGGTTCGCTGGAACGGAAAAATCCTCAACAGGGCAAGTTTTTTTCATTTGTTCTTTATCATTTTACTCCTTACGAGTTTTTTCTTACTCGCGTTAGCAGGGAGTATTTCACAGGAACCTTAGTAATACCAAGTCTCTTTAATTCCTTTGGTCTCTTATTAGCCTTCTGGTTGATCTCAACAATGCTGTAGTCTGGATGGTCCTGTTTCGTCCACTGTTTTCCAACTTTTCCACTTCCCTTTCAAAATCTTTGAGGGACCATTCAAAGCGCTACCACAGCAATTGGTATTACCGACACCCTTTTGCTCTACAGCTTTTTTAGTTCTCCGGCAAGGTCCAAGTATTTGTCTATCTTTTTGCTTTAATTTCTTTTCACTCTACTGTTCGCCAGAACGGCAAAATCCAATCGACGTCAAGTTTTTTTTCTTTCCTTTTATTATCATTCGGTTTGGTCTTTTGGGGGATATTAATTAAGCCGCTTATTATTATTATTATTATTATTATTATTATTATTATCTTTTGAGAGTTTTTCTCACCAGTGTAAGCCGATGGTTTTCAACTTGAGTCTGAGTAACAGCAAGTCTCCTCAAGTCTCCAGGACTCTTCTTAGTATTCTGACCGATCTGAACAATGCTGTAGTCTAGATGGTCTCCATTGGCCCTCTTTTTTCCAAGTCCTCCAGTCCTTGTACCAATCCTTTGGTGACAGTACCGAGTGCACCAATTGCAATTGGTATCACCGTCACTTTCATGTTCTATGGTTTTTTCAAGGTTAATCCTCTCGATTTTTCGTTACCAAGTTTAACTTATGGTTTCTTACAAGAGACTTAGTGACAGCAAGTCTCCTCACATTTTCAGCGCTTAATTTGACTCGATTTCTTCTTCAGAGTTTCGTTTCAATGTGTTTTCATGTTCTTCTTAGTTACTAATCTCTAACTCAACAATCATCTATTCAAGCTATCGACCTTTCTTGACAGGTTATCAACCATGTGGAAATCTGATCTCTCTAATAAAATAAAGCGGTAATTCTTCCAAACTGTAGCCATGTCAGTACTACTGTATAGTCACACCATTTGGACTCTGACAAAACGCCAGGGAAAAAAGCTAGATGGGATCTACACAATAATGCTAGGTGCTGGTTTCAACTGGAAGCAGCATTCTAAAAAACTGCAACTGTATGGCAACTTACTTCCCATCTCACAAACCATCCAATGAGACGAACAAGACATACTGATCACTGTCAGCGAAATAAACGACATTCTCCTATGGACTCCTACTCTATGAACACACCAAAGCCAGTCGACCAGCAAAGATATATTCATCAGTTCTGTGCGGATACTCGGTGCCATCTAGAAAACACTAAAAGCGCAATGACCGATAGGGACGGATGGTAAGAGAGAGTCAAAGGAGTCCGTGCTGTGAGCACCTCTTAATGATGATGATAATGATGATTTCCATGGCCATTCTGATCCTGGGTCATCGTGTCCAGTTTCTATCCGAAAAAGCCAAGCAATCACGCTTCTTTTGGCTTGTGACGCAAGGGAAGTTATTTTTAAATTTACTTAACGATATTATCTCATTACTCCTGCAAACAGCTGCGGTGGCCGAGTGGTTAAGGCGTTGGACTCGAAATCCAATGGGTTCTTCCCGCACAGGTTCGAATCCTGTTCGCAGCGGAAAAGTTTTAATCTTGAAATCGATAGACGAGAATAATTATCTCATAGATCAACTGGAGACTAGTTCAGGAAGTTAGGGCGTATGGAATACCTCTTCATAGCCATTATTCCCACGTCCACTGAACTGGTAGTACCTGTTAAGTTCCTATCTATGGATCATTATTCGTTTAATTTAGACTCAAGTTGATTTTCTTAAAATAGGTCACTTACAAGAATTGTCACCCTGTCAGGGGGGGGTTAAGAATACACTGGCTGTACCCTCTGCAGAGGGGTAAGACCTCTTAAAAAAGAGGTATCCTGGGTAAGAGACTAAACTCCATCTTATAGTTAGGCTCCAATTCGGAGCAATGTGGAGTATCTCTTCATATTCATTACTCCCAGACCCACTCTGATCCGGAGTGACAATTTTTGTTAGGATTCCATCAGTGGGTCAAATAGATCAATATAAAATTTTTTCGTATTCGAATAGACCACCAATGTGAACTTATAATGAACGAGATTCCCTAGCCATTAGGCATAAAACAACCCCAGACAGATTGAAATGCCATTAAAATCAATCAATCGCAGCATTTGGGATATCGATTCCTCTCCAAGAATATGCAGTGGATCGTTTTGGCCTAGATGGCACCAACATCCAGAAACCATCCATGATCTGACCTTAAATCAAACGCATATTTACTAAGCTTAGCTCAGCATTAGATCAAACGAATAGTGTTCTGAGCATGACACTAAACTGCGTCTGGTGTTGATAGAGGAAGACATCTATCCACAAGTCTCTTCTCTCTTTGATCTAATCGCAATATCCTGCCTCTTAGTATTCATTATGAGTAGCAGTATTAGTTGTAGTAGCTGCTGGAGAAAGAAGCAAAGTTAAACTAGCAGAGGTACTCGATGTTATTTGGAATCATCATCATTATCATCATGTCGTGCCGCCAGCATTATAAGGTAAGGATCAAGGGTAAAGTGGAGCAAACCAGGCAAAGGAGTAGCACCCTCTCCTACGCCTCGGTGTAGTAGCTATTGAGAAGGGAGCCTTGGGATCGCCCTCGACTAAAGGGAGACAACTTTACTTACTGTACTCATAATACATATACAACTATAAATATAATCAAACATAATGACGAATTTCAATGACGAACGAACACACTTCTTAATAAAAATATACCTCTCACACTTTATTCTCGAAAGGGTTGATGTTTCTTGTGTGTGAGAGGCAAATTGGAGACGGGGGACAGACTGCTACATATTGACCCAAAATTCTTCTGACCATAGCAGCACTTCTTTCGAATTCTGGCCGGACTACTCAACCGTGGGTCACTGAGGGCCTAAGCCCTTTGTCTGGGGCTGGTTCTCACTCCGCTGGCACCCTATCTCCAACTGGAACCGACTGACTGACCCAAGCCGTCTGTGGCACCTGGTTATATAATTGTTTCTCGTCCACCTGCTTCCTGTTGGCGTACACATCTGCCACCATCGCAGAATTCAACCACGTCCACAGGTCAAGATGATATTCCGATATCTTCGACTGGATGCGCTTGTTTCGCTGTTCTTCCACTTATTTAAACAGGTGCATCTCTTGATTGACAGCTCTGTCGAGGGTCAATATGTTACAGTAGTATCTAGGGCCGTAGTATCTATGTTTTAATAGTTGTTGTAGACAAAATACAAAGGTTTCGTTTGGTTTCGTTGTTTAAAGGCATATCAACCTTCGTGGGCTATTTAATGCAGAACTCATTGTTGTAGAAGAACAGTAGTGATACTATTTAACCCATATCTATGGGGATAAGGGTTTATACCTTTCCCTAAAGAAATTAGTCTCAACGTGAATGTAATTGATCGAGTGGAGATTGAACTCGCTAACTTCGAGGTCGCAGTTCAACACTTTAATCCCTGCACCCTGGTGACCCCCACTCCCTTAAAACGAGCTGAGATATCCGATGTTGTTTGGCATAAAGCAAAAGAAACAAAATCATTTGAAAAAATATTTCTGATGATTATTTTAGAAAGATTCTTTCATTTTCTTCGTATATAATTTTTGTCTAAATCATCTGTCTTTTTTTTCTTTTTTCTTTATCAGGATGGTACGTTTTTCACTCCCGAATTTAATTCCTGAATCTTGGCTGAAGAAACCCATAATTTGTTTTAGGGTTTCTAATTCTTTTCCATTCTTGATTAAAAAAAATCTTATTATCATCTATATGTGTATGTACCTAACCCCTCCACCAAAAGCAGGATGTAACACAAGGTCAATTTTTAAGTGGATTACAACTGGTTTGATCTCAGAGTTTTTCTTCTCTGAGGTAAAATACCATACCAGTGTTAGAGAGCTCAATCTGTCCTAATTTTTAGACAGAGATAAGAAAAAAGAATATTTGGATTGATACCTTCCCCAAGGAAAGTAGTGCGACATGTAATACAAACTGCCTCATCTAGGATTTGTAATATCAGCAAACTAGCACACCCACACCCACACACACACACATATATATATATGTACACGAGTGGGTACTAAAAAGGTATTGGACCGACCAACAAGGGAAATGATCAAGAAGTGTTTGTTTGTTTGTTTGTTTGGATTTTATGGCATAACATGTAGTTTATTCTATGCCAAATCCCATTTTATACAAATAAACAGTTCTACTTCAAACAATTCAGTTTAGCATAAGTACACAGTTTTATTGTAAAAAACAGTTCTATTTCAAGCTATTCAGTTTAGTCGAACAGTTCTAATTCAAATAATTCAGTTTGGCATAAGTATGCAGTTAGTTCTATTTAACCCATATCAGGTGCTACCATTTCGGGCCAGAGTGGACCTGGGAACATTAGCAATGAAAGGGTACTCCCCATTTCCCAACGCTCCAGCATTACTGGAACCTCACCACCAGATTGTTTAGTGTAAAAACCACGATACTCGTTGGTGGGGCTCTTATCCCCTCTGCAGAGAAGCAGTCGGTGTATTACGACTGGAGAAAATCAAGAAGTAGTACAGAGAACAAAATACCTGGGTATATAAGTGGTGGCTACCATCAAATAAACGATGGTGAAAGAAAAGAGTAAAAATGACTACATCAGAAGAGCTATAAAAATTCTTGAAACTAAACTCTCAAGCAGAAATCTAATTAAAGGAATAAATACATGGACATTTTAACTTATAAGATAATCCGGGTCATTCTTAAACTGGACAAAATGGAAACTCAGATATATTGACCATAGAACAAGGGATTTGATGAGAATACACAAGACCTTATTCCCAAGGGATGCATAAACAGACTCCATATGACAAGAAAAGAAGAAATAAGATTCACCAGCATTAGGATTGTGTGAATGCAACAATTCAAAATATTAAAGAATATCTGGGCCATTCTTAAACTGGACAAGGGAGGAACTTAGAAAAATGGACCATAGAACCAGGAAATTGATAACAATATATGCAGAAATAGTTACTTATAGAGATTTTTAAAAACGTAAGGGAAAATTCTGATTATGTTCTCAGAGCCTCTTTGTAGGCTATATTTTTTTGTTCTTGTATCTTTTACAAACATGTAGACATTCTTCCCCTACAAACTCCTTAACATCCGACGTAGAGATGTCCATGAATAAGCTAACGTCCATCACATCATTTTTCTAACTTCTTATCTTTATCACTTATAGATCATAAATGTAGACATTCTTGGTATAGGAGGAGATGGTGATGTAATGGTAATCGTCGTTGGAAATGGTCACGGTAAACCAAGTTCAAATCCTGGACGAGGCAGTTTACATTTCACATAGCACGATATTTTCTTGGGAAAGGTATGCATCCATCTCTTTTTTTTTTT
This sequence comes from Sepioteuthis lessoniana, assembly GCA_963585895.1. Classification (NCBI taxonomy): domain Eukaryota; kingdom Metazoa; phylum Mollusca; class Cephalopoda; order Myopsida; family Loliginidae; genus Sepioteuthis; species Sepioteuthis lessoniana. The sequence goes on along the minus strand of OY757938.1, from coordinate 66,604,185 downwards.
TTGTAGTTATGGGTAAATAGTAGGGCAGAATGGGCTCTTTAAACTTGGTATGGAAACCGGTATAAGAGAAGGAAAACTATGAATTCAATCCTATCGTAATCCGCTAAAAAATTGACCTTGAGTCACATCCAATCATATCAACCCTAATATCTTATTTAATACCAAATCTTATTTATACATATTCTTCAAGTATATATGATTTGGCTTAGTTGGGTTTTATGGCATATAAATCATTGTAGGTTATTTAATGCCAAATCCATTTTATACATGTATTAAATATATATGATTTGTAAACGATTAGTTTGAAGAAATTTTTTTTTACTGGAATTAGAGCTCCTTGATAGCAATTACACAAGAATCCTGCGTGCAATACTTGAACAAGCCCTGGAGACAACACCCAAAAAAACAGCAGCTGTACGGCCACCTACTACCCATCACTAAAACTATCAAAGTTAAATGAACCAGACATGCGGGACACTGCTGCGGAAGTTAGGACGAACTCATAAGCGATATACTCCTGTGGACCCCTTCACATGGACGAGCAAAGGCAGGACAACCAGCTAGAAACAATATACAACAGCTCTGTGCCGAGACAGGATATCGCCTTGAAGACCTCGCGTGAGCGATGGACGATAGAGACGGGTGGCGAGAGAGTTTCGGAAAGATCCGTGTTGGCAGCGCGACATGGTGCTGATGATGATGATGTTTGCACACAGTTAAATAGTTTCAAGTATTGTTATCCAACACTAATAATTCTATTTGCCACAGTCGAATGGTCTCCTGTATAATAAATGATAAAACAGTTCTATTTAACCCATAGATTGGACCCTAACAGGTACAACTTCAGCTCAGAGGGAACCAAGAAGTAATGGTAATGAAAGGGTTCTCAACATTCCCCAAAGCTCCAGAACTGAAGCCTCACCATCAGATAGCTTAGTGTCATATCCGAGACACTCGTTGGAGGGGATCTTACCCCTCTGCAGATATACAGTCGGTGTATTCTACAATCTTCTCCCCAGCCGACTCGGCTGACTCAGGGTGAAGGGAATGGTTGAGTAAATATATATAAATAATATTTTTTACCATCTGTTCACATCTAGTGACATCAACTGACCTCAGGAGGACAATTTGCATTGTGTATATTAGAGTCAAAGGTATATTTTACCTGCGGAGTTGTCAATCAGAATCACTGTTTATAGCTGCACCTTTATCGAATAAATAAATCGTGATGAGTCTTTTCATGTTCAGGAAGATTGTCAGTATCACTTTCTCTGCTGACCGCTGTGCCTGGAAACTTTTCTTTACCGGAGAGTCAGTGTGTTTGCACTCAATGAACTTTCTTTTCAACTCCGGTTTCACTAAAAATGTTTCGGTAAATGCTTCGGTAAGTTTTACATAGTTTGCACTTCTTAGCCACCAAAAAATTAATGACAGACCTCTGTTCAAGCCTGAAGCAATCTGTGTGATTTGAAGCCATTAAAGTAATTTTTGCAATAAGCTAATGCAGAGTTTACATTTGCTGAAAAAAAATTCCGAAAAAAAAGGTATTTTTTAGAATCCCCCTTATTTATTGGATGACCCGCGAATATATATAATAACAGCCCTGTGACATGGGGATCTTGGGAAAATAGAAGGGTAAACCGGGTTCTTTAGACTGGGTAAGGCAATTAGTCGAGGAAAAAGGAAAACTCTGAATTCAAACCAGCTGTACTCCGCTTAAAGATTGACCTTGTGTCGTATGGTAGAGGGGTTGGGTAAAATATATTCTTTCTGTCAGATTTTACTACTCAGAAAGACACACACACACACACAAATGCATGACCTTCAGCATAGTAGAATGAAAGAGAGGAAAGCACAGAGTTGTGAGATGGTAATGGGAATAATCTTGTCAAATATGTCATTTCTTATTATTGTGATTATTCCTAAGCGCAATTTGCCGAAGTTATTACTTGCATATATGGATTTGCTTTGGTCTGTCTGTGTGTGCGCGCGCTTTTTGTATTATTTTGTTTGTTTGTTTGTTTTTTGTTTTTTTTCATTGTTGCCTTTGCTTTTGTTTTGTTTTTGTTTTTCTTTTTTCTTCTTCAATGGGAGTCTGTCACGGTGTTTTTTTTTTTATTTCGTTTTTTTTTTTAATTAATGACAACTAACTCTTTAAAATCATATCTTAATACCTTAATGCATTTCCAGTTAATAAAGTCCTCTGCCCCACCTCAAAGTCGAAAAAAAATATGAATATTAAAAAAAAAGAGCACGAAACACCACGAAGAGAACAGTTTAACGAGGAGGATCAAAAGGGAAAATAGAGACAAGAAAGAAAAAAAAAATGCGGATTAAAAATATAAAACGACCCCCCACCCTACACTAAAATAGATCGTCAC